>JAOTON010001773.1:0-255127 GCA_034440635.1 Lepas anatifera | reverse complement strand
GACAGCTGGTGGGCGATGGTTTATTCAGAGGCGTGTTCAGAATGCTGGGAAGAGGTGCAATTGACAAAGGTGTGTCCAGATCAGTGCCGTAGCCAGAGGAGTCGTTGGGGACCACGGACCCCCTTGGGCAGATCTTGTGCACTGGAAAACACGAGCATTGAACTCGAGGGCCCCTGAGCCTGGTCGCACGGGACCCCCCGACCTTAGTCTCAGAGGGCCCCCCGGGCTTGATCTCAGGGGCCCCGGAGCTTAGTGTACGACTGCCCTCCGAGCTCAAACTCGGGGACCCCCCGAGCTTATTGTCAGGTTGCCCTCCAAACTTGATCTCGGGGACCCCGAGCTTGGTCTCAGTGGCCCTTGGTTGGTCTCGGGGAGTTCCCCGAGCCTGGTCTCAGGGTACTCCGGTATCGAGGGCTCCCAAGTATCGAACATTGACCTTGGGGCCAACTGAGCTTGGTCTCAGGGGGCCCCGAGTTGGTCTCAGGTGCCCCCGAGCTTTGTTTCAGGAAACCCCCGAGCTTGGTCTCAGTGGACCCCCAAAACTCAGAGGACCCCCAAGCTTGGTGTCAGTGGCCTGAGCTTGGTCTCAGTGGGCTCCACGAGCGTGGTCTCAGGGGCACCTCGATCATCGGTATCAAGGGCTCCGGATTATCGAACATTGATATCGGGGGCACCTGAGCGTGGTCTCAGCGGCCCTGAGTGGGTCTCAGGCGCCTGAACATGGTCCCAGGGGCCCTTAGTCTTAAGATCTTAAGAAGGTCCGTGGGACCAATTTTAAGATTGGTCCCACATGCCTTTTGATCTTGGTCTCACAGTCTTTCGGTCTTGGTCTCAGGGAGCCCTCGAGCATGGTCTCAGGGCCCCCAAGCTTGGTGTCGGGGGACCCCGAACTTAGTTGCAGGGGACCCCGAGCTTGGTCTCAGAGGATCCCCAAACTTAGTCTCAGAGGACCCCAAGCTTGGTGTTAGTGGCCTGAGCTTGATCTCAGTGGGCTCCACGAGCTTGGTCTCAGGGGGCCCTGAGTTGGTCTCAGGGACCCCAAGTTTGGTCTCTGGGGGCCCAATCTTGGTCCCACGGACCTTTTCTTCTTTGTCCCACCAGCCTTTCGATCTTGGTCTCACGGGCATTTCTGATCTGGGTCTCAGGGGCCACGAGCGTGGGGTCAGGGGTCCCTCGAGCTTGGTCTCAGGGGCCCCAAGCTTGGTCTCAGGTGCCCCCCCGAGCTGTGTTTCAGGAAACCCTCGAACTTGGTCCCAGGGGACCAACGAGCTTGGTTTCAGTGGCCCGAACTTAGCCTCAGGGGCTCCCCGAGCTTGGTGTCAGGGGTCCCTCGATCATCGCTATCGAGGGCTCCGGATTATCAAACATTGATATCGGGGGCCCCTGAGCTTGGTCTCAGGGGCCCTGAGTTGGTCTCAGGGTTCTGAACTTGGTCCCAGGGGCCCAAATTGGGGCCCCTGGGATCTTAGTCTTAAGGTCTTAAGAAGGCCCGTGGGACCAATCTTAAGATTGGTCCCACGGGTCTTTGATCTTGGTCTCACGGTCTTTTGGTCTTGGTCTCAGGGAGCCCCCGAGCTTGGTCTCAGGGCCCCCAAAGCTTGGTGTGAGGGGACCCCGAATTTAGTTGCATGGAACCCCTGAGTTTGGTCTCAGAGGACCCCAAACTTAGTCTTAGAGGACCCCCAAGCTTGGTCTTAGTGGCCTGAGCTTGATCTCAGTGGGTTCCACGAGCTTGGTCTCAGGGGGCTCCACAAGCTTGTCCTCAGTGGCCTGAGCTTGGTCTCAGGGGGCTCCACAAGCAATCAATCCCCACACTGAAGGTACCGAAAGAGAAAATGTCTTCACATTGGAGCCATCATTACAGTAAACCAGGGACCTGTTGGCCTGGTGGTTCTTACTTCATTGCCAACCACTTCAGAATGAGACATGTGATCAGGGGCGCAGCCAGGGGGGCACAGGGGGCACGTGCCCCCCCATCGGTGCCGGGGTGCCCTTTTGATTGGCAGGTGGTGTGCCCTCTTTGGGCCGTGCCGCTCGAAATTTAGGTGCCCTACGCCGATGAGCCTAGATGGAACTAGACTGCATTTTGCGATTTAAACTATTGTTTGACAATCAAGTGCCTTTTTGGTTAGTTAGGGCATTCTGGCGCCTTTCCAAGCACCCGGGAAGAGTATAGGCACGTAATTCGTTTGCAGATAATGCCTCATCGTCGCCAATAATCATATGGGCAGAGCTAATCTGGTGCCCCTTGAGCTCATCTGGTGCCCCCTGAGCGCTGGTCTTGAAACCCTGGAGCGGATCATGTGCCCTCTGAGCTGATCTGATGCCCTCGTAGTCAATCTGGTGCCCCCTGAGAAAATAATGGTGCCTTCTGAATTTATATAATGCTCTCTGAAGTAGTCTGATGCCTCCAAGCTTGCCTGGTGCTCTATTAGCTGTTTTAGTGTCCCTTGAGCTGATCCGGGCTCCTGAACTTATTTAATGCCTCCCGTAGTTTATCTACTGTCTAGGGCCGCAGCCAGGGGCACAGGGGGCACGTGCCCCCATCGGTGCCGTGTGCCCTTTTTGATTGCCAGGTGGTGTACCCCTTTGGGCCGTGCCGCTCGAAATTTAGTGCCCTACGCCGTTGAACCTAGATGGAACTAGACCGCATTTAGTGATTTTAACTATTGTTTGACAATTAAATGCCTTTTTTGGTCAGCTAGAGCATTCTGTCGCCTTTCCAAGCACCCGGGAAGAGTATAAGCACGTAATCCGTTTCCAGATAATGCCTCATCGTCGCCAATAATCGTACGGGCGGAGCTCATCTGGTGCCCCCTCGAGGTGATCATGTGCCTTCTGATCTGATCTGATGCCCTCGTAGTCAATCTGGTGCCCCCTCCCCTGAATAAATAATTGTGCCTTCTGAACCTATATATTGCTCTCTAAGTTAGTCTGATGCCTCCCGAGCTTGCCTGCTGCCCTATTAGCTGTTTTAGTGCCCCTTGAGCTGATCCGGGCCCCTGAACTTATTTAACCTTCGCCCGGGTGGGGGTCTTTTAGACCCCCCTCGGGTTTTTCCGAAGTAACCAAAAACAGCGGCGCGCAGCGCCGCCAAACTTGGTCTAGCTGTTCCTTCATCATTTTTACATCTTTCCTGAAAATTTTGGCTCAAGGTCATATCAGGTCAGGTCACCAGGTCAGGTGAAGTGACCTCACCTCAAAAATACTTAAGACCGCATAACTAAAAGAAGGGGTAATCGATCAAGTTGAAACTCATACCACATCTTAGGCCCACCAGGAGCTACAACATTTGTTCCGGGATTTTTTATATTGATGACCTAAGGTCATGTGCAGAGCATGACCTCCCCATTGACAATGCATGGGGAAAATCACGAAATGAGCTTTTCTCAGTAAGTATGGATGGAATCAACTTCAAACATCGGTTGCGACTTGCTCTTAGCCCATTTCTGAAGCTAATACCAAAATTTTTGACTTGTGACCTTTAAAAGGTCACCTTAGGTCAAATAAGCATTTTTTTGGTGTTTTTCTCTATCAATTTTGGAATAAACTAAGATAGAGCTTTTATTTTGTCACCAAAGTGTTTGTATAGTCACTGGAAATCAAATGATATACATCATGACTATATCAGGTCAAGTTGGGTCAGACCGTTGACCTGGGTCAGGTCAAATTCTTAAATTTGACCTGACATAGCAATATCATATATCATTCGATTCGTATTGACCAGAGGATTGCAATAGTGCATAAACTATGGCTGTATCTTGTTTGGTTTGGAAGCTATTAGCGAAAAAGTAAACGCCCGTATGCATGGGTGGCTATGGACATTCCCAAGAATATGCCCAATATTTAGTGACCTGTAGCTCCCTAGGCTTTGACCTGACACGAAAATGAATGCTACTGTAATGAAAGCGCATCTCAAGAGCTTTCGAATGGTGTTAGAAAAATGTTTCTAGCTATCATAGTTTCTGAGATATAGGAGGTTTTCTTAGTACACCTCATTTTAGCGATTTTGACCTATTTTGACCTCTGGTGACCTTGATATTGACCTGACAAGAAAAATGACCGAAGTATTTTCGATATCATTTTCGAAGAGCTTTCGATTGCCGTTTTGCGCTTTTTTCTAGCTCTCTTAGTTTTTGAGATCGTGGGGGTCTTTTTTAGCCCCCCACCAGGGCGAAGGTGGCTCGTACCCGCCACCGGGGCAAGGGTTAATGCCTCCCGGAGTTTATCTACTGTCCAGGGGACACAGGAGCACGTGCACCCATTAGTGCCGGGTGCCCTTTTGATTGCCAGGTGGTGTACCCTCTTTGGGCCGTGCTGCTCCAAATTTAGTGCCCTACGCCGTTGAACCTAGATGTGGCTGGACCGCATGTAGCGATTGAAACTATTGTTGGAGAACTTAATGCCTTTTTCGGTCAGCTAGGGCATTCTGTCGCCTTTCCAAGCACCCGGGAAGAGTATGAGCACCTAGTATGTGTCCACCTAATGCCTTATCGTCGCCAATAATCGTACGGGTGAAGCCAATCTGGTGCTCCTTGAGCTCATCTCGTGGCCTCTCAGCTGGTCTTGGCCCCTTGAGCTGATTACTTGCCCTCTAAGCTGATCTGGTGCCCCTGAGTCAATCGAGTGCCCCCACTGAGCAAATAATTGTGCCTCCTGAACCTATATAATTCCCTCTGGGTTAGTCTAATGCTTCCGAGCTTGTTCGGTGCCCTAATAGCTGATTTAGTGCCCCTTGAGCTGATTCGGAGCCCCGAGCTGATCTCATGCCTCCCCAAGTTGATTCTGTCTCCTAAGTCAATATGGTGCCTCTTCAGCTGATTAGGTGCCCCCTCAATTGATTATTGATGTCTCCTTAGATGGTCTGGCCCCCCTGAGCTGGTTTGGTGGGCCCTGAGCACACCTTGTGTCCCCTGAGCTGTTATGTTGCTCCCTGAGCTGATTTAGGCTCCTGCCATAGTATGGGGGGCTGGGGGCTGATCTGGACCCCGAGCGGATCGATCTGGTGCCACCTGAGCCCATCTGATGCCCTCTGAGCTAGTCTGGTGCCCCCTGAGTAATCTGGTGCCATTTAAGCTGATCTGGGCCTCCTTATGTGATTTCATGAGGAGCTCTAAAGCCCTGAGCTGAGCTGGGCACACAGAGGCTGATGAGAGCCCCTGAGATGGTATGGGGCTCCTGAGCTGATTAAGTGCCTTCTGACTTGATCTGGTATTCCCGAGCTGGTCGGGGACCACTGATCTGATTGTTTGTCCCCGAAGCTGATCTGGTGCCCTATGGGCATCTCGTGTCCCCTGATCAGCTCTGGGGCATTTGAACTGATTGGGCCCCGAGCTGGTGAGGGATCCCTGAGCTGATTTAGTGCCCGTGACTTGAACATGCCCCTATGCTGATCGATCTGGTGCACCCTGAGCAGATATACTGCCTCCTGAACTTAACTAATGCTCCCTGGGTCGATCTGGTGCCTGCTGAGTCACCAGTGTGTCTCCTGAGCTCATCTTATTCCCTCTGAGCTAGTCTGGTGCCCCATGGCTAATATGGTGCCCTTTAAGCTGACCCGGGCCTCCTGGGTTAATTACGTGACTTCCTGAGCAGCTCCCAGGCCCTGAGCTGAGCTGGGCCAACAGGGGTTGGTGAGGGCCCCTGAGATGGTATGGGGCTCCTGAGCTGATTAAGTGCCTCCGGACTTTATCTGGTATTCCCGAGCTCATCTGGGCCCCGAGCTGGTCGGGGACCACTGATCTGATTGTTTGTCCCCTAGGCTGATCTGGTGCCCTATGGGCCGATCTGGTGTCCTTTTGAACTGCTTGGGCCCCGAGCTGGTGAGGGATTCCTGAGCTGAATTAGTGCCCCTGACTTGATCTTGCCCCCTGACCTGACTTGAGGCCCCTGAATTGATCTGGGGCCCCAAGATCTGATCTGGGGCCCAAGAGCGGATCTAGGTTCTGAAGGTACCCTGAGCTGGTCTGGGCGCTGAGCTTGTGAGAGCCCCTTAAGTTGGCTTGAGGCCCCCTGAAGTGATCTGGCGCCTTAAACTGTTCTGGGGCTTCTTTAACTGTTCTGGCATTTTGGTGATATTATTTCCTTTGATAATAAGAACACAAGGCCACCTCCTATCATCTTGGGCGGGGTCACTGAGCTAGTCTATTAAGGCCCTATGGGCCTATCTGTGGCCCATTGAGCTAGTCTGATGACCTCATCTCTGGGACCAATGAGCTAGTCTAGTCCCTGGGTGAAGCATGAGCTGCTCTGTGGCCCTGATCTACATCAGGGGCCCCTGAGGTGGCCTTGAATAGATAGATAATAAGATCACAAGGCCAACTCCCATCATCTTGGGCGGGGTCACTGAGCTAGTCTATTTCCTGGAGGTACAACTGGGGGGATGGGGGAAGCTGCTCTGGAGGCCTCTGATCCACACTTGGGGGCCCCAGAGCTGGTCTTGAATAGATGGGGAATAAGAACACAATGGAAACTCCCCTTGTAAAACGGAGCTAACGAGGAATGAGGAATCTCTAAAACGGCTTGTGATACCTAGGCACCCCTGGTTATATTAATTGCTTATTATACTGGTGGATTCTGGGAAGGGATGATAAAAAGGCATGTACCCCTGAGCTCAGAGCACAGTCCCCTAAACCAGATTTCTACTAATTAATTTAAATGAAGAAATAGTTTTCACAATTTTCAGCCCTGTCACACCATCCCCATCCAAACCACCGGCCTGTTCACCTTTTATTTACTCTTAATTGGGACCGAGCCTTGAGAATATGGAACTTAATAAACGCGTTCAAAAGGCATCTCCTAAATTTTTCCGGTAGCAAAAATGTGTTCTTCTAAAGACACTATGCTACTCCTCGTCCCACGGCGATTGTGGGAGGCAAGGAACTTAATCCGCATTCAGCCAGGGCTCACTCGTCACGACAAAACCAGTGGGCATAACAAAATAATTTTCGACTCCAATATGCTTTAACCTGCCCATTCTAACAGATATCACATGCTCCGCTGATATCTCTGATGTTAAGTACTTGCATGAGTTGGCTGTCCTTAGATCTATCCAAAAAAGTAGTGTTTTGGCTACTTCAATGGCATTTTGGTGATATTTTTCCCTTTTTTCGGTTTTAATCGAGTTGTCCTTCTCCGTCAATGATTTATTTGCATTTTCATTGAACCAAAGATGCCTAAAAATGATATAAACAAAGATATAGTAAGTTTTTTAGGTTACGTTAAAAGTGCCCTTTTTTCCCCGGGGTGCCCCTCAAAGTTGGTGTGCCCCCCCCATACGAAAGCTCTGGCTGCGCCCCTGCACGTGATGAATAAGCAACAAACTCACGTAATTATGCACCCGGATTAAACGCTTTTAAGGTTAATTTGGCCTCAAAATGGGTGTTGAATGCGCAATCCATAAAGTGAAGGATCCCGACATGTCCTAGCAAATAAGCTTTTCAGCAGCAAACCGTTACAGTTAGAGACCTAATTTTTTGTGTGTCTCTTTAGAACATATTGCATAATGACATAAGAAACAAAAACAGTAATCCGACAATAAACATCGATAAGAGAACTAACGGAAGCAATGTAAATAACGACAAAATTGCAAAATTTTGACTTTGCACGTGCAGCACGTGCAAACCGATGGTAGGCCACCGGCCGGCCTAATGTTGTTTGAATTGACCAGTATCCAGGGGCGCAGCCAGAGCTTTCGTATGGGGGGCACACCAACTTTGAGGGGCACCCCGGGGAAAAAAGGGCACTTTTTAACGTAACCTAAAAACTTACTATATCTTTGTTTATATAATTTTTTGGGCATCTTTGGTTCAATAAAAATGCAAAGAAATCATTGACGGAGAAGGAAAACTCGATTAAAACCGAAAAAAGGAACGAAATATCACCAAAATGTCATGGAAGTAGCCAAAACACTACTTTTTGGATAGATTTCAGGGCAGCCAACTCATGCAAGTACTTAACATCAGAGAAATCAGCGGAGCATGTGATATCTGTTACAATGTGCAGGTTAAGGCATATTGGAGTCGAAAATTTTCTGTTATGCCCACTGGTTTTGTCGTGACGAGTGAGCCCTAGCTGAATGCGGATTAAGTTCCTTGCCTCCCACAATCGCCGTGGGACGAGGAGTAGTATAGTGTCTTTGGAAGAACACATTTTTGCTGCCGGAAAAATTTGGGAGATACATTTTGAACGCGTTTATTAAGTTCCATATTCGCAAGGCTCGGTCCCAGTTAAGAGTAAATAAAAGGTGAACAGGCCGGTGGTTTGGATGGGGATGGTGTGACAGGGCTGAAAATTGTGAAAACTATTTCTTCATCTAAATTAATTAGTAGAAATCCTGGTTTAGGGGACTGTGCTCTGAGCTCAGGGGCACATGCCTTTTTATCATCCCTTCCCAGAATCCACCAGTATAATAAGCAATTTATATAACCAGGGGTGCCTAGGTATCACAAGCCGTTTTAGAGATTCCTCATTCCCCGTTAGCTCCGTTTTACAAGGGGAGTTTCCATTGGGTTCTTATTCCCAATCTATTCAAGACCAGCTCTGGGGCCCCCAAGTGTGGATCAGAGGCCTCCAGAGCAACTTCCCCATCCCCCAGATGTGCCTCCAGGGAATAGACTAGCTCAGTGACCCTGCCCCAAGATGATGGGAGTTGGCCTTGTGTTCTTATTATCTATCTATTCAAGATCATCTCAGGGGTCCCTGATGTAGATCAGGGCCACAGAGCAGCTCATGCTTCACCCAGGGACTAGACTAGCTCATTGGTCCCAGAGATGAGGTCATCAGACTAGCTCAATGGGCCACAGATAGACTCATGGGGCCTTAAACCAGTTCAAGAAGCCCCAGAACAGTTTAAGGCGCCAGATCACTTCAGGGGGCCTCAAGCCAACTTAAGGGGCTCTCACAAGCTCAGCGCACGGACCAGCTCAGGGTACCCTCAAAACCTAGATCCGCTCTTGGGCCCCAGATCAGCTCTTGGGGCCCCAGATCAGTTCAGGGGCCTCAAGTCAGGTCACGGGGCAAGATCAAGTCAGGGGCACTAATTCAGCTCAGGAATCCCTCACCAGCTCGGGGCCCAAGCAGTTCAAAAGCCCCAGAGCTGCTCAGGGGACACCAGATCGGCCCATAGGGCACCAGATCAGCCTAGGGGACAAACAATCAAATCAGTGGTCCCCGACCAGCTCGGGGCCCAGATCAGTTCGGGAATACCAGATCAAGTCAGGAGGCACTTAATCAGCTCAGGAGCCCCATACCATCTCAGGGACCCTCACCAACCCCTGTGGGCCCAGCTCAGCTCAAGGCCTGGGAGCTGCTCAGGAAATCACGTAATTAACCTAGGAGGCCCGGGTCAGCTTAAAGGGCATAATATTATCCATGGGGCACCAGACTAGCTCAGAGGGAATAAGATGGGCCCAGGAGACACACTGATGACTCAGCAGGCTCCAGATCGACTCAGGGGGCATTAGTTAAGTTCAGGAGGCAGTATATCTGCTCAGGGTGCACCAGATCGATCAGCACAGGGGGCATGTTCAAGTCAGGGGCACTAAATCAGCTCAGGGATCCCTCACCAGCTCCGGGCTCAATCAGTTCAAAAGCCCCAGAGCTGCTCAGGGGACAACAGATGCCCATAGGGCACCAGATCAGCTCCGGCGACAAACAATCAGATCAGTGGTCCCCGACCAGCTTGGGAATACCAGATCAAGTCAGGAGGCACTTAATCAGCTCATAAGCCCATACCATCTCAGGGGCCCTCATCAGCCTCTGTGGGCCCAGCTCAGCTCAGGGCTTTAGATCTGCTCATGAAATCACGTAAGGAGGCCCAGATCAGCTGAAAGGGCACCAGATTTCTCAGGGGGGCATCATATGGGCTCAGGAGGCACCAGATCGACTAAGGGGCATTAGTGCGGCTCAGGTGGCACCAGATCGATCCGCTCGGGGTCCAGATCAGCTCCCAGCCCCCCAGACTATGGCAGGAGCCTAAATCAGCTCAGGGAGCAACATAACAGCTCAGGGGACACAAGGTGGACTCAGGACCCACCAAACCAGCTCAGGGGGGACCAGACCATCTAAGGAGACATCAATAATCAGTTGAGGGGGCACCTAATCAGCTGAAGAGGCACCATATTGACTTAGGATACAGAATAAACTTGGGGAGGCATGATATCAGCTCGGGGGCCCGAATCAGCTCAAGGGGCACTAAATCAGCTATCAGGGCACCAAACAAGCTCGGAAGCATTAGACTAACTCAGAGAGCATTATATAGGTTCAGGAGGCACAATTATTTGCTCAGTGGGGCACTCGATTGACTCAGGGGCACCAGATCAGCTTAGAGGGCAAGTAATCAGCTCAAGGGGCCACGAGATGAGCTCAAGGAGCACCAGATTGGCTTCACCCGTACGATTATTGGCGACGATGATGCAATAGGTAGACACATACCAGGTGCCCATACTCTTCCCGGATGCTTGGAAAGGCGACAAAATGCCCTAGCTGACCGAGAAAGGTATAAAGTTGGCCAAAAATAGTTTCAATCGCTACATGCAGTCCAGTTAAATCTAGGTTCAACGGCTAGGGCTCTAAATTTCGAGCGGCACGGCCCAAATTGGGTACACCACCTGGCAATCAAAAGGGCACCCTGGCAGTGATGGGGGCACGTGCCCCCTGTGCCTTCCTGGCTGCACCCCTGGACAGTAGATCAACTCCGGGAGGCATTAAATAAGTTCAGGGGGCCCGGATCAGCTCAAGGGGCAATAAAACAGCTAATCAGGCAGCAGGCAAGCTCGGAGGCATCAGACTAACTTAGAGAGCATTACAGGTTCAGAAGGCACAATTATTTATTCAGGGAGGGGGGCACCAGATTGACTACGAGGGCATCAGATCAGCTCAGAAGGCACATGATCATCTCCAGGGGGCACCAGATGAGCTCCACCCGTACGATTATTGGCGACGATGAGGCATTATCTGGAAACGGATTACGTGCCTATACTCTTCCCGGGTGCTTGGAAAGGCGACAGAATGCTTTAGCTGACCAAAAAGGCACTTAATTGTTAAACAATAGTTGAAATCGCTAAATGTGGCCTAGTTCCATCTAGGTTCAACGGCGTAGGGCACTAAATTTCGAGCGGCACGGCCCAAAGGGGGTACACCACCTGGCAATCAAAAGGGCACCCGGCACCGATGGGGGCACGTGCCCCCTGTGACCCCTGGCTGCGGCCCTGGACAGTAGATAAACTACGGGAGGCATTAAATAAGTTCAGGGGCCCGGATCAGCTCAAGGGGCACTAAAACAGCTAATAGGGCACCAGGCAAGCTCGGAGGCATCAGACTAACTCAGAGAGCATTATATAGATTCAGAAGGCACAATTATTTTCTCAGGGGGGGCACCAGATTGACTACGAGGGCATCAGATCAGCTCAGAAGGCACATGATCAGTTCCAGGGTTCAAGACCAGCGCTCAGGGGGCACCAGATGAGCTCAAGGGGCACCAGTTTAGCTCTGCCCATACGATTATTGGCGACGATGAGGCATTATTTGGAAACGGATTACGTGCCTATACTCTTCCTGGGTGCTTGGAAAGGCGACAGAATGCCCTAACTGACCAAAAAGGCACTTAATTGTCAAACAATAGTTCAAATCGCTAAATGTAGTCTAGTTCCATCTAGGCTCAACGACGTAGGGCACTAAATTTCGAGCGGCACGGCCAAAAAAGGGCACACAACCTGGCAATCAAAAGGGCACCCCGGCACCGATGGGGGGCACGTGCCCCCTGTGCCCCCCTGGCTGCGCCACTGCCAGTATCGTATGTGACTGCTTCCCAAAAATTATAGCCATTGGGACAATGTTGCAGGCTCGACACACCACAACATTATACTTTGAAACATCTGGTTTTTCTCTGGCCGTGGACTTTGCACCCCTGTTATAAAATATCCGCTCGGTAGATTTTTGCGGATTTTGGATATGTTACGCCCCTATCAATTGCAAACACAATTGTGTAT
Source organism: Lepas anatifera (assembly GCA_034440635.1). Taxonomy (NCBI): domain Eukaryota; kingdom Metazoa; phylum Arthropoda; class Thecostraca; family Lepadidae; genus Lepas; species Lepas anatifera. The sequence continues at coordinate 243,137 of JAOTON010001773.1, read as the reverse complement.
ATTATGGGAGGCTAGAATTTTATGACATGTAAATGCTAACTTGACTGGACTACTTAGCCCTAGCCCTGTTCCAGCTGTGAGCACAGATTTGTCAGCAGGACCTCTAACCTCTCCTCCAGAAAAGTAACATCAGCGCCATAATCGCCTCTTGTTTGTGCTAAGGAAAGGTAAATCAAACCTTTACACCATTAAAAAATATTAGACTGCCACTTCGTGCACTTACTATTTTTCATCAGCGCAAACAGCAGGCCGTTAGCTCGTAAAACCTCTAGAACTAGTTCCCGGGGAGAGGCTACAGTCCTGTGACGTAGGTGCAACGCGGCCCGCTGATTGGTGCTGAAAAACTCTGCTGACAGCTGGAACAGGGCTCTTGCTGCTAATGGCACTCCCGCTTATGAATTTGTGAGAATACATGGTAATCTAGTTTATCCTGAGTGCAATGAGTAAGCATTTTATTTTCTATTATGGGCGTCTTTTTGAAAAATTTTGGACATCTAATAATTCAATTTTCCCATGTTATACTCTATTACCCTGATGTTATATGCTACGAGATGTGACGTCACATCCGGTGGTCTGCGCTTGCTGTTGGAGGGGGCTGCAATAGTGTGGCGCACGCATGCGCAATATTTTTCACTGGTGTCAGAGGTACCAGATACCTAATACTAAAATCTTCTAAATGTAAGCTGTAAACCCTCCAGTTTTCTCCTAATCCGCGGAAAAATCTCTATATTTTCCTCCAAACTTTGAAACGCATCAAGAGCAATCAGAAACATGCAGCATACCTATGACACCTTGAAGCTGATGCAGTAGATGCTTCTTAACTCTTCGTGTTTTTTTTTACTCAGCTAAGGGGCCGTTCAGAAATAACGTCACGCTCCGGAAGGGTCCGCCGAAACATGACGTGTATGACGTGGAGGAGAGGGTCTTGGCAGATCCAGGATTGCCCACCTGGGGGCAGGGGCGGACGCAGACCCGAGTTTTGGGAGGGGCCAAACCCAAATATGCCTCTCCTCCGGGGGGGGTGGGAGCGAAGATTTTTTGCTCTACAGACCTAGTGTAGACACATTTTTTCAGTGGTCGACAGACCTAGTATAAGCTACCTCTCCAAGTACATGATCGCTGTCCGGGGCGGGGGAGGGGGGTGGGAGAGATTTTTTGCTCTATATACCTAGTGTAAACACCTTTTTCGAAAAAAATTTCGGCGTTTGGGGGGCCAAAAGATAGTTTGGCCCCCCTCCAGCGCTTTGGGGGGCCATGGCCGGAATGCCCCCCCTGCGTACGCCAATGCCTGGGGGGCACCTTCCGGGGGCGCCACTTTTGACCGGCAAACGCTATCAGGTGATCGCAAAATCCCTATCGGTGGGTGCCGATTTTCGCATCTTAAGGGGCGCGGGGATGGGAAGTGACATTGGGGGGAGGGCGCCATCGACTTTTCAGGGGCGCCTTGACCATTTCAGGGGCGTTTAACGTCCCATGAAATGGTTGTTAAACGCCCCCCAAAGTTTAACGTCCCACAAAGCAGAGACGGCCGCCTCGCTCAGGTCACCCTCTCACCAGTCAGCTGCCAGCCGACCTACGTCGGGTAGATTTTGAGCGCCGGAACGTTTCAGGGAGAACAATCCCAAGCCTACACATGCAGTGCCACATGTTCCTGAGCAGCGGGCCGGAGTTCAAGGACTACCATCTGAGCTACCGGGCCGGCAAACAGCTCCCTGAATAACTCAGAAACGAATAGAATCAGAGCAGCGCAACTTACTGATTGACCAGCTTTTGTGCATCTGACCATTTTTCGCTTTGAAGGGGCGGGGGTACCCGTCCCCTAAGATATAAAAAATCACGCTAGGTAGCGAAAAAGGGTAAACGGCGTTGGGTGGCCCATCCACTTCTCCATCGAAAATATTTGATCCATTTTTTCAGGTCACATTTAAGGTCACTAGAGGTCAAAACATGCCGTCATAGGGATAACATGCAAATGAAGGTTTTCGGTCATTTCATCTGAACAAGTAAAAATAGAGCAAAACAACCTGAACTATATGAATCCTCGCAGCAAGCCGAATCGAACTATATAATATTACCTTGCTAGGTCAAATCAAGGATTTGACCTGACCTGAGTCAAATTAGATAAAATGCATATCATTAGAACCGCAGAGACAAGGCGAATCTAATGCAGTTGAAATAAACGCTCTGTCACTATACGTTACTAGGTTATTCAGTTAAAACCATTTTCCCATGTATTTCCAATGGAGAGCTCATGCCTCGTACCTGACCTTAGGTCACCGATATAAAAAATACCGGAACATATTTTGGAGAACTCAGTGGGCCCATCATGTGATGAGTTTCAATCGGACAAGTTCACCCTGTTCCGACTGATGTTATCTTAAACTTTTTTTGAGGTCAGGTTACTTGACCTGTACTGGTGACCTGACCTTAAATTTCGACAAAATTTGTAAAAATGATGAGAGAAAAGGTATGCCAAGTTCGGCGGAGCTACACGCCGCCGCTTTTATGTTATCTCCAAAAAACCCGAGGGGGCGGGTACCCCCGTCAATGCGCGTGTTAAGTCAGTTGATGTCCGGTCGAGGGAATCAACCTCAATATCAAACATCGCGATTTTTGAAGCGGTGCCGAAGGAATATCTGCTAATCGATCAGTTCCAAACTTTCAGATTATGATGAATTCATTAGGGGCCACAAAACTATCTCGGAATTTTAATATTTTGGACCTGAGGTTTTCCAATACAAGCCCATGGTGAATAATAAAAAGGGCTCCTGCTCAGTAAATACTGGATAGATCACCTCGAACATCATTGTACCCTGTATTCATGGCGCGATCCTGATCGTCGAGTTTAGTGTCTGAGCATCTGACCTCTCGAAGGTGACGTTAGGTCATCTGAGCAGACTATGATTCTTTAGGTATGTATGTCAATAACTTTGCACTGAATTTAGATCTTTTATTTTGGTTTAATTGTGCTTATATTCTAACGGAGAGTCGATTGACGTGCAATACCGCCATATCAGGTCACCACCTGGCTTAAAAGTAGGTCATTGCCCAATTTGACCTAACGTGGTCATATTAAATAACATTATATACGCCACGATGAGGACTCCAATGCTGCCTACTTACAAATATATATGGGTCATTCCATGCCAACTCAACCAATGGTGTACACGGCACCCCCTCAGATCTCTATGAAATGAGGTATATAGAGGTTCTTTGTAGCCTAGAATCCGAATCCGTGGTCGAAACAGACCTTGCGCTCTTAGTTTCGTAGCAACAGTGACGTCAAATTGTGACGTCATTGCATGCTTCGAAAAAAGCCTTGTATCTCAAGAAGTTTTAAATATATTTGAAATCAGTCAAAAGTTGTAGAAAGAGAACGCTTAGTGCATAAAAATTATGGTCAAAAATATTTTTGACATTTTTTTAAACTTATAAAAAATGCAAACAAAAATATAAATTGAATTTTTTTAAAAGCAAGTACTTCAATTTTCCTAAAACTAATTCATATGAAATCTGCAAGTATTCTTACCCTGGAACTGTACAAAAAACATTGGGTATCCGATAAAACATGTTGTAACAGATCGCGTTCTTCACGGGCCTCCCACCAAACGAGCGCCGCGTCACCCGAGAACTGACGCGCCCGACGCGTCGCATCGGTTTGGAGCTGGGTAGGGGAGTGGAGAGACAGGATACGAAAGATCAAGAGCTTTAAGAAATTGTTAACATAGATTGTTTATGTATAGGCTTTCACTTCATCTACGTCTCCGAGTACAACATATCAAAGTGGAAATCCGGGCCCGGTTCGATCAGTCACGATAACACGCTAAAATCGCCTAGTGACACATATATCCTCTCCTCACCATAGTGTCGCCACCGACAAAAAGTGGGGGCAGCCAAACTTCAACCTGATGCTGACACAAAACTTTCAACGTCAGGACCAAAAACTGTTCGAATTTGGGCTCTTTGTTGCCTCCGCAGCGGCTGGATATAAGAATGTCCGGTTTTCTCTCATTTTGACTGAGATCAGGAAATTTTTGGCCAAAGTGGGGCCAGGCCCCCCTGGCCCCCTTTTCCGACGCGCATGCTCCTCACATAGCACCTCTCCTCTCCTCTTCAGTATCTACATTGATAGTTTGCTTGATAAAGTACAGTCATCGAGATTAGGATGTCACATCAATGATTGTGCTGTTAACGTTCTTGCTTATGCGACGACGTTGTCTTGTTATCTCCAACAAACATGGCCTACAGGAACTAGTCACACTATGTGAAAACTTTCAGTTGGGATGGATATAAAATTTAATGAAAAAGACGGTCTGCATGATGTTTCACGGCAAGAAGATGCGACATCCCTTTGGTCCCGGTAGCAGGACAACCAGCATTGTGTTAGACGGTACCCAGCTTAGTTGGGTCGAGGAATTTAAATACCTAGGCCACATTGTACTCCCACTCTTTGCGATGCATCAGACATATCTAGAGCAATAAGATCAGTTTACTTTAGCACAAATAGACTGAAAGCTAAGATTGGCTATGCAAATAAAAGGACACTTGCTAAATTGTTCCAAACTTACTGCGGGCATCTGTTCGGTAGTGTTCTTTGGAACATTGAAAACTCTAAAATGGCTCTCCGGAAATTTAGTGTGGCTTATCACTCCTGCGTCAAGCGACTGCTTGAGCCGCTGCATCATAGCAACCATATTATCTGTGACGAATTTGATATTTTTACCTTCGCACTACAGGATGTAAAAAATAAGCTACTGTTTAAGAAGCTCTTTCCACAAGTAACAACCCATTTTAGCTACTTTAAGGACTAGCAAAGTCTCTCTGAAGGAATTTTGCCCAAAATTGCTTGTGTATTAGAAGAAAATATGGCCTCTTGAATTAGATTTGGATAGTAGCCCTACTCAGACATTAGGCGTTGCTTGAGAGGTATGATATCCCACAAAGCTGCAGAAATCAAAGAAGGCATTGGCTGATTTAATGTCGATTAGGCTGCCTCAAACAGTGTTTTAGGCAAGTATTATGTATTATATAATGTTTTATGTGTATTTGCCTGATGAAATCTGATATGCACGTGTACTGATATGTGATGTGTATGTGAATGCATGTGTGATATACACCATGAGTGAAATAAACATTATTATTATTATTATTGTTATTATATAACGGCGGGTTTTATTTCGAAGTACATATTTGACGTGCTAATGGAATAATAAGGATGTGTAACATGACATGTGTTGTTATCAAACCAATTTACAAATTGTCCTTGCACCGAATGCAAAAGCTTAAAGGGAATGTGGCACCTTGGTCGAATCCTGGAATTTAGTGTAATTAGGCGTACTTTTAGTCAAAAATAATGAAACCACTCATGATTTCTCTGAAAAATGTACAATAAGCCCAATATTTGGTTTTTAAAAGTACTCCTCTAGAAAAAGAAATAAATATCGGAATGTGGATGATGTCACGATCTGGCAACCACTCCCATACTTGGAAACGCTTCAAGGGCTTCGATTGGCTGATGCTCATCGTGACGTCAGCATATGTCGTCACACCAGTAGCTCACAACAATGGCCGCCGGCGACGGGGGGCTGAGGGGGGCTGGTGTTAAATAGGTTTTAGCTTTTTTCTACGGAAATATCGAGTTCCAAGACAAATGAAATATGGAGTACCGGGTTTTCCGACCTGCTTTACAACTTGGCTATCTCAGTTAAAATCACGTTGTGAAGGTGCCACATTCCCTTTAAGAAGTGAACAAAAAACAGATAGGGTACCAATCTGAAACTGCTTCACTATAGCTGCTGTCACGCAAACAGGAAAAACTGAAATGAATTCTTGGTGTCTCAATTCTCTGTCGCTCTCGGTTGACTCCATCGACAAATATTTATGCTTCTCTTTTATGGATCTTGTATGTACGGTTCAATACGTTAGCTACCTGACGTCATGCTTCACAATGTTTTACTCAGTTTAATGAAGTACTTGTGGCGACAAACACCGTCTTGCATTTTTATAACTGTTGCTAATTGTGGCCCACCCTGGGAACTGTCGCAAGTTGGGACAGCGTGGGACTGAGGGCTTGAGTTGTGGGAGGAAGCCTAACCGGAGGTGAGGAAAGTGAAGCTGCGATGGGATACATTTTTTTTACTTTATCCACTGTAAGGGAAGGCGAGATAGGTCGAGGAGGTAACTTCATTTGTCACTTCACCTTAATGCCAAGTGTTCATACGGCCATTTCTTTTAATTACTTTAAGCCAGTGGCTTCGCCATTGGAAGGGGTAGGGGCCGGACCCTACGTTTTGAGAAAATTAGCGTTTTTTCACCTTTAGCATATAACCAATAAAAATAATTGTTAAAGGTAGGCTGTATCCTTTAAATGTGATCTTAATGCTGTTAAATCCCCTATAACATTATCTATCCTTCTTTTGAATACAAATATGAAAAAGAGAGTTACCTTGCTCCCTAGAAATAGGTGACGGTGTTCTTGACTTTGGCAGAGTATAAAGTAGGGTAGAGTGGGTAACGCGCCCACCTGGAAGACGCCCACTAGCATCTACGGACTGATGTAGGAACTCGAGCCTACATCTATTATTTTTCTGGTCGCGATCTTTCTGATCGGGTCCTGAGCGTGTCTGGACGCGCCTGGTCTGCTCCGGTAATTTTAACAAACATTTGTTGGTTTTGTCCTTCCGGATATAAAAACAAGCTATCTTAAAGTTGCAATTGTACTGTATGTGATTTAGAAGCACTCACGGCAATTTGTGAGGTTTAAACAGCGAGTTTGTGCGACATTTTGACAGCAACTATGCGGCATGGAAATGCCGCAGAATGAGTAATCTTGTTGCGACGCTGCCGTTGCTACGTGGGTAAGACGCCCATGTGTAGCGCGGGGTAAGACGCCTGGGGCGTCTTACCCCAATATTTGTAGGCGTTTTATCCCAATGGACAAGTGTGTCCTTAGGATAGGTAGGACATGGAGGTAGGGCTGCTATCGCTATTACCACCATCACGAACACCACTGGTCGTGATGGCGAAGTACGTTGGGTTAGAAACAAATCACAGTAACAGAAGACATTGAGTTTCAAATATTAGTTCCTATAGCACACAGGAAAGTTTCGCGTTTGCTCTCATTTGTCATCTTGAGGGTGGTCTTAAATCACTGATGGATCCAAAGGGCTAAAGGGCCGTGGCCCCCACCAAAGCCTAAAAAGTATATTTCCCCCTCAAGACCAAATTTTGCCGTTTTTTAAATACTATGTTTTCGAGATTTATTCCTGATCCCCCAAACGTTGGTTTGGCCCCTGTAAAGTTGCTCCTGGATCCGCCGATGTATTAAATACCTACCTTCGTCATGGATCTGCTCGAAGTACTGTTTGCATATAGCGATCCCGAACCATCATCGTCGTTAACTACATTTTCCAGATTATACATACCCATCCTCATCCTACCTTGACATCCGGTTCCAGAATATGGCAAGACATACCGAAGAAGAACCACTTGCAGGCAGAATAACCGGAGCCGCTTTAAGGTGCTTTGCGCCCCTAAAATATGTTGGGGCTCTATCTTAAATTGCTTTCGCGTTTTCTTTAATAGGTAAAAACCTACTTGCTTATTTTTGCTGTGTCGGGCCTTAATGCCTCGAATAACTTGCCCACCCTTGCCACAACATTATCGTAAAGCATAATCACAACAATGTTCCCACTTGTTCATGTAACGAGATACAGTATGCGCTGGTGTTATACGGCGGCGTTTTACCCGGGGCTAGGGCGTTTTACCCGCTATCGGGGTAAAACGCCTTTTATGGTCTCAAAAAACAAATTTCGCACACTTCGAATAGTGTTAGAGTCCCAAATTCTATCCGAGTGTAGACAGAGATCACAGAACTTAACAAAGAAAACATGAGGCAATTCCATCCACGCAGGATTGGTACAGACACATTCTCCCTTAACGTATGCGTCTTACCCCACTCTACCCTAACATTGCGACACATGACTCCTTTGGCTGCTGCCATCGAATGGAGCAGGGAAGCACACAGGAAAATATAAATGGTGTTTTTGTATTGAATCTTTTTTCTAAACCTCCTCACAGTTTAGGTGCCCTAAGACCGCAAACATATTGACCGTGATCCCAAACTGCGCTGACATTTCACCCTCACCGTCCCGGCTGTGCTGGGCCGGTCGGTCACCGGGCATCGCAGCAGACAGCCGTCGGGCACGCCCGCTAGTGCCTTGCATTGTGGACAGTGGTCTTATTACATTGGAGTGAGTTTAGCTACTGGGCTTATATTTCCGTTTTTTCAGAAACCGTACTTTCTACGTGACCCGATGGGACCCCACGTTACGAGCACAGCCGGAGACCGTACCGGAGCTGGCTCGGGCGCGTTTTAGTGCGACTGACCGAACTCACCAAGCGAGGTCATCCTAGCATAAGCCTCACTACAGTGCGAAGTGGCATTTGTTTTCTAGTGTAGCTTACCGAACTGAGCCCTGCAGAACTAAAGACGAGGTTCCACAAGGCCAAGAACATGAAGTGCACTTGGGGTTTCCATTGTTAGGCCAGTAGACTACTGAACAGAGGACGCCTACACAACGTCTGCATCACTTTAAGCCGAAGGTTTCAAACCGTGATGAAGCAACACACACGTGAGATAATGCTACCGCCAGAGCATGTCTGTGCGGCACTGACCGCAATAAGAAAATGTTTCTTAGCCAATATAGAACTGAAGTGTTGTTACAATAACTTGTTAAAATTCAGTTAATTTTTTAAACATCGCTCATCAATAAATGCAGCGCAATGGTCTCGTATAATAGAAAGAAAGAGTTTGCTTTGTGTCGTAACGACTGACAAAGTAAATTTACACAACAGTTATAAACACCATAGGGATCCTCTGGCTGAGCACGAAAGAGTAACGTATCATATTATCTAGTGAGATTAAAACACTAAACGGTCCTTGCTTGCTTAGGTCAGACCAATACTATTATAGCTGATAATGCTTACAGTTCATACTGCAGTGGCAAGCCAAACACGATGACGTCAAAATAAGTGTTCAATTACCATTGTGGGGAAAGTTAGCATATCAAATCAGTTTCTCCCAATGCGTTTCCAATCGAGAGCTTAGGACCCTGGACAGACCTCAGGTCATCGATATCAGAAATTCCGTTACGACATTGTTGTACTCGGCGGCCTTATTATGTGAGATGAATGTCAGATCGTAAGAGTAATTCTTTTCTCACTGCGGCACCTATAGACGTTTTTTTAGCGTTCACTTGGCCTGGACTGGTGACCTGACCTGATATTGCCGGGACCGCAGATTGTGTCAGAAGCTATAACAATGACCACGTAGCAAGTATACTGGCGGACGCAGAGAAGAGGGCAACGGGCCATGGCCGCCCCCAAAAATTGCGAGTTGATCCCCCTTGAACGGCGTTCCTGCGTCCACCCCTGAGCACGAATGCCAAGTACGGTGGCGTTGCATGCCTCCGTCTCTCGGCGCCAGGCAAAGAATCTTAAGGAAGTTGTAACAGCCCTTCATTGCAGCACGGGTTACGATATGATCTTATCCAATACCCATTATTTTTTTGACGGTTTTAGGGCAAAAAAACATGCAGATTTCATAGATTTGAATTTCAAGAAAATCAAAGTCCTCGCTTTTAAAAATTTTCAAATTTATATTTTTTATTTCAAATTTTTATCATTTTTGAAAATTTTCAGAAACTATTTTTGGAAATCATTGGTATTCGCCGAGCATCCTCGCTCTAAAACCGTTAACCGATTTCAAATATCTTCGTAACTTTTTGAGGTACAAAGCTTTGAAATTTTACCAATCACGGAGTGACGTCACTGTTGCAACGATAATAAAACCCGGAGGTCTATTTCGACCACATATTTGGATTCTAGACTATGAAGAACCCCTATACGCCTCATTTCATAGAAATCTGAGGGGGTGCCGTGTAAAATCACACTTTTACTGGTTGAGTTGGCATGGAATGACCCATATATATATATATGTAAAAAAAAATATATATATACCTGTTGCAAACCTCTTGAACCTAATTTGACTTCTGGTAACCTCAATAATGATCTGACCTGAAACTGGTCGGAATAATATATCTTCGTCCGGCAAGAGCTTTCGAACACCGCCCGTAATTTTCTTCCTTTTTCGTGAAGTAAAATACAGCGGGGAGGGAGCGAAATACGCCCCTCACCTGCGGGGCGATTCATGCCAGGGACCCCAGCGGAGCACAAGTTAGTTACCTTTAAATACGCCAAAATAATAAATATAAAGTTATATCTAGATTGTGTGCCACACAGAATGAGCCTCAGTTTGATTTACATATTATCAGGGATTAGCAACTGAACTGAAAAAGCTGTGGGGCGTCATGTGATCCGCAATGTTTTTGCTGCCCTTGAGCTCAAGACAGAATATATATATATATATATATATATATATATATATATATATATATATATATATAGTATTTAAAGGGAATGTGGCACCTTGGTCGAATCCTGGAATTTAGTGTAATTAGGCGTACTTTTAGTCAAAAATAATGAAACCAATCATGATTTCTCTGAAAAATGTACAATAAGCTCAATATTTGGTTTTTAAAAATACTCCTCTAGAAAAAGAAATAAATATCAGCCTGTGGATGATGTCACGATCTGGCAACCACTGCCATACTTGAAACGCTTCAAGGCCGGGCAGGTAGGTTTTAGCTTTTTTCTACGGAAATATCGAGTTCCAAGACAAATTAAATATGGAGTACCGGGTTTTCCGACCTGCTTTACAACATGGCTATCTCAGTTAAAATCACGTTGTGAAGGTGCCACATTCCCTTTAATGATGTGTGGGAAGCAGTTCAGGATACCAAAAATAGTGTAGCTGGCAGCATGTTTTCGGTAACACCTACAACATGCACCAAAGCCTCATTAACGCCAAAAGGGCAGATGCACCACCCCAAGGTTTTGGCCATTGCCTGCCCTTTAAAACCGGTTGGCGGCAGAAACCCTCCTCTTCTGGAAAAAAGTCCAACCCTGCGTAGGGCCGATGCCGAGGAGAGGCCACAGTGCTGTAACGTGGGTGAAATACTGATCGCTGATTGGTGCCGACAGCAGGAACTGCACCGGAGAACACATACGTCTCCAGAGCGTGGTATTGAGTCCACCAGTCCGGTTTTGCCCCAGCATGCAACAAGGGCACCCAGACGCCCAGTGGCCGTTGTATGTGTGCGACGGAGAATTCCTGTGAAGTGATTTCTGACCAACGGAAGGCGAAAACACGGCTCTTCTCTGAGGCTAAAACATCATTTCAAGCCACGAACGGCGTCGCATTCCCTTGAAGTTGCCTAGGATGGACCATTTACAAATATAACACCCATAGCCCAGATTAACACACACTTTTGGCAGCATTAAATTATATCAATGCAAAACTGCAGAGACTGCAAGCTTAACATAGGCTTCAATTTTCGGAAATCTGACCACAGACTATTCTACGGTGCTTCCAGCACAGTGACGAAAAACGACCAAGCACTGAGCATACTGTTAAAACGATGGCCAACGCTTCCACGAAGTCACTTGGAATCCCAACCAGTCATAACGCTCCCATCGTAAAACAACACCTTTATTCAAGAACACACGAATGAGAACCTCGTTCTCCTCCCCCTCCCCCGCCCCACCTACACACGGAACAACGTATGAGCGCATGGCTTATAACACAGCCAGGGAGTCGATGTCACTGAAGCACGAAACATCAGTCACAGCCCCTTCCCCCCTTCAGTAGTCCTGGCTCATCCCCTTCCCCTTCCCTTTGGTGGATGAGGTGGAGTCGAATTTTTTGGGCAGCAGCACGGCTTGGATGTTGGGCAATACTCCACCCTCGGCGATCGTCACTCCCGACAGCAGCTTGTTGAGCTCCTCGTCGTTTCGGATGGCCAGTTGCAAGTGTCGCGGGATGATTCTGCCAAAGAGAGCATCGTTGCGAAACATTAGTAGACATAATAACTACTTCTACTAGGAAATCGTACAAACAGGTCTGGTCTGACCGCATCGATGGCCCTCGGAAACAGGAGCCGTCCTATCCCTCGAAGAGCCGTCACAACACAGCACTGGCGTACAAAAGAGCGACTGAAATTTTCGGAAGGAACGGCCCAGCTGAAAATAGGGGGGGCAAATGACTATCTGGAAGGTTCCATTAGGACTCCCACAAGGAAACAGGGCGCAACTGTGCCTTAAGAAAGGTCGGATATCGAAAATATATCCAACCAGGTGCATTTGAGTCCAACAAAACAGACCACCCGACGACGCGCCGGCGGTCTTCACACACCACCCACACACACACCCCCCACACACACACACACACACACACACACACACACACACACACACACACACACACACACACACACACACACACACACACACACACACACACACACACACACACACACACACACACACACACACACACACACACACACACACACACACACACACACACACACACACACACACACACACACACACACACACACACACACACACACACACACACACACACACACACACACACACACACACACACACACACACACACACACACACACACACACACACACACACACACACACACACACACACACACACACACACACACACACACACACACACACACACACACACACACACACACATGTATGCGTGGGTGTATGTATAAGTATGTATATGAAATATATATATATATATATATATATATATATATATATATATATATATATATATATATATATATATATATATTTGTGAAGGCTGGCAGTAAGTTATTAAGAACACAAGTATGATTGAATATGACCCCGTTTTTGGAATTAACAGGTCTCCTGTTAACTTTTTCTAAGCCTCTAAATGTTTTTTTAGGTATTTCTGAAAGTTTTTCAAGTATATCTCCAATTCTAGTCATTGTTATAAAAGTAAAAATATATACATTATGCGACCGGTTTCGTAAATTCAATAAACATTTTCAAGCAAGTGGACATTTTGAACATGACAATACCATTCGAAAATACGAAAGTATAACACAACAATAATCACGGCAAAATATCAGGCATCTTCCATCTGTGGAGAATATTTACACTGTTAAAAGATGGGCCCACTGCTAAACTATATTTGGCATTTGTGTCTTCCTAGGAGTCCTCTGTTTTGACCTTCACCATAGGAGCTGGTGTGGCAGAGGGTTAATATTCCGACGTAATCTCTCTGGGTGTTGTGGGTTGGGAACTTCTCTTTAATGAGGACGGCTTCAAGTATTCGTAGTCGGCGCCGGTCCCGCTCGCGCTCGATGATATTGAGGTTGTTGGTGAGGATATTCCTGGTGATAGGTTGCTGGTGGACGTCTCGCCAGTGCTCGAACAGGGGATGGGCGTGTAGGTTCATCGTTTGCCGTCTGGAGAGTGTGGTGACCGTCTGGCCTATGTAGTCGACTCGACGGAGCGCACAGTCTTCGTGTGGACACGTCCAGTGATAAACTACACATGTCTTCTGGAGATCACACTCTCCAGCGGCGCTGTTCTTCATGATCAGATTTTTCAATCATACTTGTGTATATATATATATATATATATATATAAAAAAAAAAAATATATATAAGGAAGAGACTTAAGACTTTTTTATTAATTTACTTTATATTTATCTTTTTACATAAATAAATAAATAAATAAATAAATAAATATATATATATAAAAAAAATATATATATATATCATATACAGACCTTCAATCTTAGCTTTAATCTCCTCGTACTTGTTCGATTAGCGAGATCGAACGAAACGTCCGATATTAGGGCCTTAACTGTGTAGTAGGGTATGTATTGATATTAGTCCTTGCACTCGACCGGTGTCGCGCTTTTGAAAATTGCATTTCGGGAAAACCTCAGGACTACACCAAACGTTTTTTTTCTCGCAAGGCACAATACATAATTTTAAACCGCGAACTAACACATTTTGAAACACTGCGAATTATAATAAGTGGCGCCCAACGACGCAGCCGACCGAAAGACAATTCTACCAGAAAGTGAATGCCCGGTACTTCCTATTCCGGTGGTGCGGTCCGCTCTGAAACAAACTCGTTGAACCATTGTAAGGCAGTTATCTAATCTGACGAAATAAACAAATTTCCTTCCCTATATCTTCCAATTTTGAAAGGTACTATATTCAGGTTCTATTTCAATGTGTACGCCCTGAATATTTCAGCATGAATTTTACCGTGGCCGTAACAATAATTACATACAGGGTCATTCATAAATTACTTAAAGGGAGTGTTTCACTTTAATAATGGGCTTTGAACTGAGAAAGCAGTTTTGTAGAGCGGGTAAGAAACCACTATTGGCATATTTAATTTCACCCAAAGCTCTCGGACTAAAATTTCCGCCAGCTTTAAATTTCAAAGTAAATGGGCTTGTATATGTTGTATCAGTTGTATCTGTATTGAATCACCAACAGGTCTAAAAACCCATTCACGGGTGAAGTCAGCAGGCTTATTCCTTATTTCAAACCCTGAGGGAATACCTTTCATATGGTAGCAGTAATCTGATTGGTCGTAAGCCCTAAGCCTCGCCCACTCGCTAAAAATACCACGCTAGCGAGTGAACCAGCATGCAACTGCCAGTCGACCGAAAACCTCGGGCGAGTCAACGTCCTGTGCAGTGCGCCATTGGGCCGAAACGCGCCCCATGGCCGCAGCACACATCACATCCTTCCTCCCCCGTACATGTCAAAACCATTGGCGGACGTAGGGGGGGGAGATTCCGGTCATGGCCCCCAAAGCGCTGGGGGGAGGGCAAGCTATCTTTGCCCCCCCAAACGCCCGATATTTTTTTCAAAAAAGGTGTTTACAATAGGTCTGTAGAGCAAAAAAATTATTTGGTGCAGTTCCTGACGGTGGTGGTTTTAGGGACAACAAATGTTGAAAATAATGGATTTGGTTATATTTCTGCTCAAAGAAATGGCAACTAGGCGTAATATTTCGTTTTATTTAGTTTTCCTCTGATACCAAAAAATATCCAAATTAGCTTGACGTCAAATCGGCGTATCAGCCGAAAATGTTTTGCGCCAGATTGTACCTGTTTGATTTACGCGAAATATTTTTAGCTAACGCCAAAGGACTAAAGAAACCAAAGTGACATCAATGCCTTCTATCTTTCTTGTTATGCTCAACATATTTCACGTGTCAAACTAAGTCAATGACGCAAGTTATCTTCTGCATTTAGGATCGACAGTACCAGTCATGTTAAGCACGTGGGTTTCAGATGTCCAAGCAAAATTGTCGGCGCAGCACGCGCTGTGAGGCCTACGCATGGCGTCACTTTCCTAATATCGACTCATAGCACAATCACCTGGGGTGCATCCGGGGAGGACGGGGTCGATAGTGGGTGAATCTTTTCTTTCTTTTCCTCCGCGAACAATGAGTTCTGAGACGAATCAAATAACGATCAAGAGGTTTATCGGCAAGCTTTATCACACGGCTATCTCAGTTCACATCCCAATATCAAGGTGCCCCATTCCCTTTAAGCCCAAAGCGCAGTGTAGCGTTGTTCCGTAACGTAATTGCCGCGTCGGCCATCTCTGCCGATGGGTGCGCGTACATGAACAGGCGGGCACGGGAGAAAACGCGGCCGGCCAAACAGAAGCGAGACCGCGCGAACCCACCATGTGGCAGTAGCCTCCACACGTGACATCACGCCTGCTCAAATGAGTGGCCATTGCTCACAGCAATGCTGATATGTATGGCGTGGGATCATGTAACTTTAGATGCTCTGTCGCCTCCGGGCACTTCCCGGCAGCAGTGTCCCAAAACCTGGGGTGCTGGGTGCAAAACGACACCCAGTCAAGCAGAATTTTCCACTCACTTATACATTTTTTGCTGAATTTTCCACTCACTTCCAACAATACTTACTACTATTGAATTTTACTCAACAATACTTACTACAAAGTCCAGTTCCATTGCCTCATCTACCAAACGTCCACTGGAAAAAGAGAGCAGCAGAATCGACTAGAAGATCGCCAAATTAACTCGGCTCTTATGCGCTTCTTTCGCTTTTCTGAACGAAAATCTGGCGATTTCTATTTTTCTGGCCAATTATACCTGGCATCCTTATCTCCACCGATTTCAGTGGAGCAACAGAATCGAAATTCTGGCGCGGGCAAGACGCACAGTGCCCCCCTGTCCCACCGGAGAAAGTTCCAATGGGTGAACACCGCCACTAAATTCCACCACTCACAAAATTGGTGAGTGGAAAATTAGACACCCTAGCCTTGTGTTGCCAAAAAATGAGCTGACCGCTTTGAAAGATACATTTCTGGAAAGCAGTTTATCTGTGCACATGATTTCTAGGCTTACATCCTTGAAAGGTTGTTTTTGTATTTCTGGTACCGAGAATAGTGAAAAACCATTTTTGGTCATTTTGCTGTTAAAAGCAATTATCTTGAAATTTGTACGCTAAGGAGCACATTTTTGACATTGTATCTTAGAAAATTGACCATTTATTGCGAAGAAAATAATTTTTATCCATATCAGCCCTTCATTGCTGCGTCCACGCCGTGTGACACCCAAATCCACTCATGACACCCTACGACACCCTAGGCATAAATATGCTGATATTTAAGTTGAAACTAAAAGTGTCCGGTGTTTGAATACATTGAAACTCTACATTTTCATAAAATGATTTTTTTGGGCAACAAGAATGCATCTAGTTACCCTTCAAACATCGGCACTTTTTTGTATGGCTGGTCTACGGCGTGGACTAACCAAAACGCCGTCTTTACATCTAGTAAATAAAAGCGGCATCTTTAGGCTTTTTTGAAAGGTAGGTTTCATATTCGTTATTGACAAAACATTGTTAGTTTTCCTCTTTGTGTGCTTTTAGTTGTATAATTTTCTAGTAAAAAAGGATTAAATAAATTAATTTAGAGCAATTGTTGAAATGCAACTTATGTAGCTCATGCGACCGGCAGGCGGCAAGCGATCAGAAATTTAAAGTAGTAGTCGCTCTGACGCTGTCGCAACCCGCCGCGCCTGGCTGATTGTAGACGAAAGAGAGAAACAACAGAAAGAAGGCTGTAGCTTTGATTAGATTGATAGAAAGCTGTATATTCATGTGAAGGTGGGTATATATGCGAAGAGGAGCAGGGGAATTGACAGGTAAAGAAAAGAAACTTTTAGCAAGAGTCTGGAAGAGTTTATTGCCATGATAGAAAGTTTGGAGTTTCGTCTGGGTTAGTTAAGTGTAAACCAAGGCTCTACTGGGTCCTAGCATAGGTGTATGCGAGGTGCAGTGATTGAGGTCAGGAGTGGCCTCCAAAATTCCGATAACTATAGGTATAGGTATAGGAGGGGCGTTGTCCCGGACAGAAAAAACTATACAGTGTATGCTTAGATAATTAATTTTGACACTAGGTATTGCATGAAAAAATCTTGACACCCTACGCCGGAGTGTCACCACCTGCCGGTCTCGGAGGCCCCCTCTGCAGAGTTGGTCTAAGGGGGGCCCCGATATTTCGTCTCAGGGGCCCTTTAGAGCTGGTCGTATGGGAGAGGAGAGGAGGGGCAGAAGAGTTGGTCTAGGGAGAAGTCCCCCCCAAGAGTTGATCTTCATCCCACAAATGTTAGTCTTGGTGGCTCCCAGAGTTCTTCCTCCGAAGGTTGGTCTCAGGGGCACCCAAAAATTTTTTTATGTGTGGCAATTCACCAATTCCTTAAAAAATAATTGGAGACTGCATCAGGGGGTTTCAGCTGGTAGAGATTTACCTGCTTAACCCAAATTTTTCACATGGTAATAGTCAAACAATGCTGCTTGGGGACGATTTAAAAATATTTACTTTGAGAAAATTAAAGGAAATATCCATCCTTCAGTCCAAGCAAGGGCTCTGAGAGTTTACCACCGAAGTACCCAAATTGGAAAATTTTTTACTCCGCCATACATTTTGAGGGGAATTTTCCACTCACTCGCCATACATTTCGAGCTGAATTTTCCACTCGACACCCTAGCGCAAAACCTATTTTGGGTCACTGCCCGGCAGGGTCCTGAAATCGCTTTCACGCAAGGTAGAGTGAGGCCATAATCCCAAAGAGGCCAACATGCCCCGCTTTCTTAAGATGCCTCGTTTTTCTGTCTTAGTATTTTCAGGGTTACAAGTCTCTGCACATCCTTCTTCCTGGGCCTGTTTATTGCTTCTTACCAAACCAAAACTTGGAAATTGTGAAATCTGCAAGAAATGTTCAAGAAATTACTTTCAAATCAGCAGAATAATATTATTGATTTAGGACTGTACGTATATGCCTTCATAATACCTGCATCAACTACCACCTGTTTTATTATTTTTTGACTGACAGTAGATGAAAATATCTGCTGTAGAACAGAAATAAAGAATCGTCATTCTGCTACCTCCTAATGGAATGATAATATTCTGACACTCCACAATTGTAGGCACCTCATAAATAGATAGAATCTCAAAACCCTCAATCTCTAAACTATTAACACAGAACTACGAAGCCATATAATTTCTAACGTTTGTATACAGAATACATTTGGCCTTGATGCCATGGTACATAACCAACCCGATAAAATCCCTCTTCCCCTTATTTTGATATTCTGCGACTTTCCCCCATCCCAGTACTGCACAGGTTATCATTATTTAACCCTCGCCCCATCGGGGAACCATCGATGCCCCCCCTAAGGTTTTTTCGGGATAGAAAAACGACGACACGCAGCACCGCGGTTGAGGGCTCTATCTCTCACCCCATCATTTTCCCACCATCCCTGAAATGTTTTGCCCCGGGGTCACCCGAGGTCAGGTCACCCACCAGGCGAGGTCAACCAAGGTCACCTTGCTTCAAATTTTGACCTCAGGAGCTACCTGCGGTCAGGTCACGAGGCGACCTCTCCCATTGGAAAAGCATTGGGAAAAGCTGTCTTATGGTCTAAAAGTCACAAAAATGATTGCAAATGCTCAGATTGCTCAGAACAGCGTTCTTGGACATCCTTTCACGGATCCCAGGGGTCATATTTGCCCTTTGACCTCTACAAGGTCATCCAAGGTCACCAGGGGTCAAAAACAGTATTTTGACAATAACTTTTGACCTAATTAATCTATAGCGCTGAATCAAACACCATCGTATACGTCCTGTCACTGGCTTTCATTTGCTATACGGCAAGTTCACTTTCTGACCTTTCGTGACCTCAGGTCATATTAGGTCACGAGGTGACCTCTGGAGGTCACAACACTGGTGGGACGTCATTATGTTCCACATAGCAGAAAAAGGTCTGGCATTTTCCTATCAAATTTACTTTACCAGATCTCAATAGCTCTAATGGCATAAGAGTTATGCCCAGTTTTCTTAAGCATTGCATATTTGAGTGAAAATAGGCTATCGTGACCTAATTTGACCTCTGGAGGTCAAACCATTGACCTGAGCGCTTAAACATGCGAAGTAATTTCTTGCTGAATTCACGCGAGCTTTCTAATGCACTTTGCAGATTTGCGCTAACCCCCATATTTTCGGAGTTAGAGGGGCCCCGTGGGGCGAAGTTGGCGCCGGACCCTCGGTGGGGCACGGGTTAACGCAAGACATGGGGTTTGAAAACTCAACCGCTGCCAGGATTATTTTGCTCCAATGTGTGAAAACAACCAGCCTATATTTGTATGTAAAACCAGTTCAGATGGAGAGAATTGCAACCATACCCAGCCTTAACACGCGCATTGACGGGGGGCGGGTACCCGCCCCCTCTTGGGTTTTTCGGAGATATCAGAAAAACGCGGCGCGAAGCGCCGCCGTACTTGGCATACCTTTTCCCTCATCATTTTTACAACTTTTGTCAAAATTTTAAGCTTAGGTCATCTCAGGTCAGGTCACCAGTACAGGTCAAGCGACCTGACCTAAAAAGAAGTTTAAGATAGCATAAGTCGGAACAGGGTGAATTTATCCGATTGAAACTCATCACACAATGGCCCCATCGAATTCTAAATAACTCAGTAATAAACAGAGATAGAGCATGTATTTTAACTGCATTAGATTTTCCTCGTCATTGCAGTTCTAATGATATGCATTTTATCTAATTTAACCTTGACCTGACCTCAGGTCAGCTCAAATCCTTGATTTGACCTAGCAAGGTCATAATATATATATATATATATATATATATATATATATATATATATATATATATATATATATATATGGCATGTTTGATGGCATGATGGCATGTTTTGACCTTAGTGACCTTAAATGTGACCTGACAAAAAATGGTTCAAATATTTTCGATGGAGAAGTGGATGGGCTACCCAACACCCTTTACCGTTTTTCGCTACCTAGCGTGGCTCTCGAGATCTTAG
The DNA here is from genome assembly GCA_034440635.1 of Lepas anatifera. Taxonomy (NCBI): domain Eukaryota; kingdom Metazoa; phylum Arthropoda; class Thecostraca; family Lepadidae; genus Lepas; species Lepas anatifera. The sequence goes on along the minus strand of JAOTON010001773.1, from coordinate 222,769 downwards.
GGGGGTACCCGCCCCCCCGTCAAAGCGAAGGTGGCTCAGACCTCTGCCAATCAATGCGCGTGTTAAAGTGGATATTTTTTAGCCGAAATGTCAATGTAGTTCCGAGCTGTCGAAAATATCAAGAAAATTCTTAAATTGCATAGTAATAATACTTAAAGGGAATGTGGCACCTTCACAACGTGATTTTAATTGAGATAGCCAAGTTGTAAAGCAAGTTGGAAAACCTGTTACTCCATATTTCATTTGTCTTGGAACTCGATATTTCCGTAGAAAAAATCCAAAACCTACCTGACACCAGCCCCCCATCAGCCCGTCGCCGGGCGGCCATTATTGTGAGCTGCTGGTGTGACGACATATGCTGACGTCACGAGGAGCATCAGCCAATCGAAGCCCTTGAAGTGTTTCAAGTATGGTAGTGGTTGCCAGATCGTGACATCATCCACAGGCTGATATTTATTTCTTTTTCTAGAGGAGTATTTTTAAAAACAAAATATTGAGCTTATTGTACATTTTTCAGAGAAATAATGAGTGGTTTCATTATTTTTGGCTAAAAGTAGGCCCAATTTCACTAAATTCCAAGATTCGACCAAGGTGCCACATTCCCTTTAAGAATTAATAATGCATAGCAATAATACTTAAGAAACAATAATTCATCTTTAAGAAAAAATGTGGTTTTCTCCAACTTTTGTTCAGTAAAATAATCCACGGCCTAATTCATTCATCAATGTCACCAACATTAAAAAATAGCCAAAAAAATCAGGGTTGACTTTGGTGGCTTCTCTTGAAATTACAAGATTCTTTTGAAATTATTGGCGCTCCTGATAAGAATCTACGTTTCATTTTGACTCTTTCGAATGCCACTTGTATCCTATTCTAATGCGAATAATTTCCGAAAATTAAAAGTGGACAAAAACGAATGAACCTCGATCCAATCGACCTCACTAAAGAAACACCCACATGAAGTCTTTCCTTCGCCTGACAATCTGGTAGCAGCCAATCCCAAGCCAGCATGGACCAAAAAAGACAAAAGATGCCCCATCTTTTGCATTTGAAAGGCCAAAAACTTCTCGGATGTGATAGTTTGTTATACCTCCAGAAAACCTTAGCTAACTAACTGTTTCCAATCACCTTTGATGTTTTTCTATGGGTTTTTATGTTTTAGTTTGTGGCTGGCTGGGATAGTTTTGTTTTGTGCGATGCTCTCATGTTTTATCGTTGTTGGTGTATGTAAGAGTAGTAGTAATGGCGTTTGAGATTGGCGAGAGGACGTAATCAGGCGAGATATTACATTGATGGTGGTTGGGAATTATACTAGTATGGCTTGGGTATTCACCGCCAAAATTTAGATGCGTATTATACCTGTTTTCATGCCAGAGATGCCTCTGCCAAGTGAGGCCAAAACCAGTCCCTGGTGAGCCCTGAATAAATCTGAATAAGGTACGTTTTCCACTTAATATGTGAATTTCAGGACCCTGCTTCCCAGTTACAAATAAATTGGCGCCAACCAAGTAAAGATTTGGTGTTCGGCGCCGCACCAGTTTTTCACAGCGGTAACGTAGACTTGTGATTCCGAGCAGTTTATTGCACCTTGTGGAGTCGGCCCCAGGAGATCGCTCCATGCAGGCTCGTTGCACACCTCACCCCGCAGTCCTGGCCACTGACCAACAACAAGCACCGCCACAAAGACCTAGGCTCATCATTGGCAGATCCAGGAGCAACTTTTGGAGGGGGCCAAACCAACGTTTGCAGGGGGGCTGAATTGAGAAAAATTCGCGAAAATACAGTACTTTTAGAAAAACGACTAAAATCTGGCCCTTTGAGGAGGAATGTACTATTTTAGGCTTTGGGGGACCACTGCCCCTTTGCCCCCCTTGGATCCGCCAGTGGGCTCCATGATCAAATTGCGATCCGTATTGCACTGCCCATCCATTCCATCAATGACCATTTCTCCCGCACTATAGCTCAGTCTGTTGTTCAGTGCTGGTAAGATAGCACTTTGCCCCTGTAAACTAAGACAGAGAGACGGCGGCGGGCGCTGGGCTCACCTGGCCTTCTTGTTATCGCGGGCGGCGTTGCCAGCCAGTTCCAACACCTCGGCCGCCAGGTACTCCATCACGGCGCCCAGGTACACGGGAGCGCCGGCTCCGACACGCTCCGCGTAGTTCCCCTTACGCAGCATACGGTGGATCCGACCCACGGGAAACTGCAGTCCTGCCCGCGAGGAGCGAGACTTGCTCTTCTCCTTAGACTTGCCTGCAGAGGAAACGGAGGGCATGTGCAAATACCTATAGACAACATGCAATCACAATATATGTTAACAACCTACAACAACCTATGACGACCCCCAAATAAACAATTTCAGTTTTCAATATTGCGATCCGCCTGTTCTGTACGATGACAAGACTGGAAACGAAAGCTGGGTAAAACACGAAAACAGCGATGAGAAGAAAATAGTAATACATATTTACATTGCTATCTCAGCATTTAGCACTCCCAAATTCTCACAGCTTTTCTAGCATCATACATAGTAGGGCGCTAGCATCCTGCAGTAACAGACCTGATACTGATGAGCATGGTAATAAGTAAGGCCAGGCCTTGGGCCTAGTCCCCTACTCAGCTGCCTCCGGACTCTACATAAATGGTAGCAGAGAAGTGGTAATGGTTTATAGAACTCAGATGTTGCGTTTTTGCGGGTAGTAGACTACAAAATTCAAAACAGCCAAGTACCGTATCCGATAGCCAAGTTAATGGACCACGACCCAAAAAATAAATCATGTGATTTTCATTGCGTACAATGGTGTGTCACAAGTGAGATGAGAATGCATTTGCAAAAGTGAAATTCCATTTGTGTCATTCGAAGCCAAACCACTCAAAAAATGTAGTCATAGTCTTCTATTTTTACGAAATTCGGTACCAGAGAAAATAACAAGGGCTTGTGCAGTTTTGTAACATATCCGAAGCCATATATTTGTATTCCAGAAGCTAGTACCCCATTGCCGATCTCGCAACCAGCATATGAGTCTATTCACATTTACACCAACATATATATATATATATATATATATATATATATATATATTTCTGTTGCCCCATTGAAGATTGTAAACTTCACAACGTAGGCTACATTGGTTCAACCACAACTCACTTTCACGTCGTCTCACTATGCACCTACAAGAAGGCACACTCAAGGAACACATGACAGAACACCATGACATTGCACTTACACGAAAGCACCTCACACAAAACACAACAGTTCTGAAAACATACTCCAGCCGCACACAACTCATGATCACTGAAGCACTTTACATCTGCGAACACACACCAACTCTTAAAAAACAGCTGCACTCACAAAATACACTTACCCTGTGGAGCACAGCAATCGCAAATTGACTTACGTAGGTACACGCTGCAGTTAGTGTTTTATCTCGCACTAAAAACAGCGAACTCCGTAATAATAGCATTTATGTTCCGCGCAATGAAAAGTGTACTATGAACCATGTCATGTAACGAAGTGTGATCTATTTTTCAAGAGACGTGTAGCGATTATAAAATGTACTGCAATGACCTTTCCCGAACGGCTCGATCTGATTTTATCTCGTAATCGTTAACTATTTGATTTTATGTGAGTCATGTGTGTATGTGTGCTTTTGATAATGGATTTATTAGACTATCCGAAACGTTAAGCAATAATATATCCACCACAAATGCCCTAGGAAATCTTATATTTGACCTAAACACGAAAAAAAAAGATAATCCGGTCGAACGAAAATGCCAACAAGAAGATCGCAAAAGCAAAAAGTGCCTTATTATTCAACGGTCAGTGCCAAAATGAAAACATCCTGCCAAACTACACAAATATATATATATATATATACATATATATATATTACTGTTCGAATATTTCGGAAGGAGTCGTTCTTTAATACAAGCTTCGTTGAATATTACAGCTTCTTTGGCGTTGATAAGTTTCTTCATGGTCGACTCGAGTTGTCGTATTAGGCTTCAGTCATTATCGTCATATTGGTGTAAAACATTAGAAAAGGACATATCTCGACGTTTCGTCTTATTTAAGACATATTCATGATATTTTGACACTACAAGTTTCAAGTTACATAATAATAAACACACACGTAATATAACACTGGATAAAGTATCTCACGATGGATCGCAATCTTTATTTTTATTCAAATGGAGTGGGACGCTGCAGTCTGTTTTGTGAACCCTCTGTTTAGTGGAAGCAAAAATATATAAATAAATATGCCCACCATTTTTATATTTTTTGCTTCCACTAAACAGAGGGTTCCCAAAACAGACTGCAGCGTTCCACTCATTTGAATAAAAACAAAGATATGCGATCCATCGTGAGATACTTTATCCAGTGTTATATTACTTGTGGGTTTATTATTATGTAACTTGAAGCTTGTAGTGTCAAAATATCATGAATATATTTCACGTAAGACGAAACGTCGAATTATGTCTTCTTCTAATGTTTTACACCAATATGACGAGAATGACCGAAGCCTAATACGAAAACTCGAGTCGACCACGAAGAAACTTATCAACGCCAAAGAAGCTGTAATATTCAACTAAGCATATATATATATATATATATATATATATATATATAAAAAAATAATGTTCGAATATTTCGGAAGGAGTCGTTCTTTAATGCAAGCTTCGTTGAATATTACAGCTTCTTTGGCGTTGATAAATATGCCCACCATTTTTATATTTTTTGCTTCCACTAAACAGAGGGTTCACAAAACAGACTGCAGCGTTCCACTCATTTGAATAAAAACAAAGATATGCGATCCATCGTGAGATACTTTATCCAGTGTTATATTACTTGTGGGACCACTTGTTCAACCTGGGAACTCGTGCATCGTGAACTAAATCGTGTCAGGTAAATGCTGGTAAACAACGGTTATAGTAACAGCATGTTTGACACAGAAGTTAGGAATAGGCTCAACTACCAGACAGAACAACCCACTTCACACGGAAGACAGCCCACCTCACACGAAGAACAGCCCACCTCGCATACTGAGCAACCCACTCCACTAAGAGAACCTCCCACTCATCAAACTGAGCAGCCCAACCAAAAAACCGAGCAGTCCAGTTCACCCATGGATCAGTCCTCTGAACAGCCAAACTCTCACACAGAGCAGTCCACTTCAGACGCAGAACAGTCCACCTCACATAAAGCCAATGAAATAAACATCTTCTATCAAAACACTCTCACAACAGCATGGAAACAGGACGAGAATGCCATCAAAAACATCATACAAAACAACACAAAAACAATAGACCCATGCAAGAAAATCAAACTCAACATCTACTACAACAGTCCAAAAACAGCAAACCTTGTAATGAACAACAACCCATCCAAGAAACACTCACCACTGAAACAAACCAATGTGATATACCAATTTACATGTACAACCGGGAACTGTGCAGCCCATCAGGTATGTTACATCGGACTCACCACAACCACACTAGGCAGAAGACTCACTATGCACCTTCAGGATGGATCACCAAAGAAACACATGCAAGAACACCACAACACAGCCATCACCAGACAAATGCTCACACAGAACACGACAGTCCTAGCCCAATGCAACGATCACCGCAGACTGACAACACTGGAAACACTTTACATCCGAGACAGAACACCTATCATCAACATTCACACAAAGCAACTCACATAGCTCCCACTTTATGATAGGAATGTTAGGACATAAGTGCGATCTTGAGAATATTGCGAGCGAATCCGATTGTGATTTTGCGCCCATGTTGTGAAATGTATTGAACTTTGCAGTTAAACTGGATAGATATATGTTTAAATATTTGTATGCGCAACTACGATAGTGAATTTGTGATTATGTTGTAACCTGTATTAATGAATTTTGCAGTAAAAGTGAGAGTATGTCTCTTGTTAATTAGTGATATTCTTGAAAGAGAAAGTAGGCTTATCTAACAATGTGTGCGCTTTCTTCTTAGATAAAACTACACGATAGTCTTCAAGTTCAAAACTTGTACAGCGTCATTATGTGTGAACATGCTATATGAATAGTGAAATATTGCAATAGAGTCAGATTTAACCAATGTCATTTGCTGAACTTTTAAACCGACATAATACCGAAACAAAAACTCTAATCCAGAAAATCGAGTCGACATGAAAGAAGCTTTCATCTGCAAAACAAGCTGTTATATTTAATGAACAATATATATATACATATATATATATATATATATATATATATATATATATATATATATATATATATATATATAACACAATATATATGGTATGCATATGAGCATATATACACAAACACTTATGAGTATACAGGCAGCCTTGCTTTTAAGATGGAAGGTCAAGGGTAACAGTGGTAATATACCGAAATGTCTACTTCAGGTATGTTGAACCTGGTTTTCAGCCTTGTTTGTTGATTTGTCACTGAACTTCTGCACCTGTTTGGGGAAAACAACACTTCACTAGTTTAAACTGTCCAGTATGAATATTTTTCAGAGTGAAAAAGTAATATCTCAATTAAGTGATACCTTGAAATGTATATACAAAAAAACATTGAATCTGTTTTAAAGGGGCACTTTATAGTAGCAATAGCTGAATAGAGGGTAACAATTTCACAATTTTGAAACAGTATCACTAGTAGCATTTTTAGCTAGATAAAGCAGTGGAATTTGCAGCAGAAGTTTCAAAACTTTGGTAGCTGCGCCCATCTCTAGTAATAGGTACGAAGAATAAGCTTCACAAGCATCTTGTTTATATGAACTTACCTCCTTTTCCACGAGCAGACATTGTCCTCCCCTGGTCTGGTCAACAAACCTGATAGCACAGAGATCAATCAATGGACAATTAAAACAGCTTTGAGGTAGTTTATACAGACCTGAGGATTGCCAATGCTGTGAAAAAAACAACACAAAAAATAATCCCAGCTGTTTTTTTCATATTTGTGGGTTCCCCTTTACTCAGAAACATTGAGTTAGTAGCTGGCATTCATACAATGCACACACACACACACACTACCCAAGGAATCAAAGTAGAAGAAAAGTATTGTTTGAATAAGGTTGCATTTTTTACATTTCTTATTGCATTAATTTATACAGCTTGAAGGCATGGGCAAATAATATCACAAGGGTAAGCAGGAATCTCTAAAACATACCTTTTAATCAAGGCAACCATGGGCGCCAAAACAGGGGGACAGGGGGATGCCCCCAAATTTTTGGTACAGCATTATTAATGCTGGCAGGTACCAAATGCTGAAAATTCACCTTCCCTGGTCAGCACCAGCCCGGGTCCGTCCCTGCTGTGGAAATTTTGTGGTGGCGCCCCTGAAAGTAACCTTAATTGTACATCTTGGCATGCAAAATATCTGCCATAGGTGAGTTTCTTTTGCTTTGGTACATGGACTGCCATTTGTATGTGGTCATTGAGGTTTCGATGGTCAGATGTACAATTTTATTGCTCAGCATCTTCCAGTGTGCAAAGTATGGCACTTTCAACAAGATCTTGTTGGTGTGAGTGCCCTTAGAGACAGGAGGGAGTGATGCGAATTTTATTAACCTGGTGAGAATTTGCAAGACTGGTGCAAGGGAGGTGACACTGAAAACCAAATAAATAATGGATGAATGGTTATAAAGAGACAGGAGGGGGCCAAATAAAACTAAGTAACTAATAAGAGAGGTAGCATTGCATAATGTGGGTAGAGATGGTTGCATTCTTCTCCATGGTATATTGTGGATTGGTGCAAATTTTAGGTGGCTGGCAGTGCAAAAATTTTAGATGGCTGGTGTGAATTGTCTGACCTGCTGCCACACTTCGCAAACTGGAGCATCTTGTTCAAAATGGAGTAAATAAACCTTGCATCAGTAAAAATAGTAGCTCCTCCCAGTTGAAGTCTGCCCCAACAATCAGATTTCTGCCCCATTTCAGGCAGGCTTTGGACTGCTCCAAATGCCTTGTTGAATTGCCTGCCACGTTCTGCAGACTGGCTGGTCTCGAGGGAAAGTGTGCTTGTAGTTTTCCCAATTTATCGAGTAAAAACGAATGTTTTTATTGTCATTCACACCACATACCTAACTTGCTAATTGAGGGGAACTGGAAAGGCGTCAATAAGTAAGTGAGGGAAGAGAAACCCAAAGGGATTCTACCTTTCCTTTACTGGGAAAAGACATGCAAAAGCGACAGGAAATTTAGCGATGGAGAGCATGGGAGTGAGGATAGCAAGAAGGGTCCACATGAACTAGCTTTGGAAACATGCAGAAACAAGTGTTCCATCAAATTTGGTTGTTTCAAATTAGCCTAGCTAACATTGACTCACCGAATTTCAGCTCTCGATTTCCCCACGAAATTAATTGACGGGTGCTCCAGATACAGCCCGCACGTGCGACAAATACACGCCGCCTTTTTCAAAGCCCTTGCCTTTTTCCCCTTCCGCGTGTTTTTGAAAGGTGACTGCGCGCCAAAGCGCGCGAACAAAAAATAGTAGTCAGCTGGTCAGCTGTTAGTAGTAAGCACGCGCTAAATTATTGTTGTTGTGAAAAATTCATATAACGTTTTCACTTTGAAGAAACATTGAGGTACTAACGATTAAATTAACATACCATATTGACTGGGTCTCAACTAGTTAATTTTTTTCTTCAAAATATTTGTTGACTTAAAATCTGAAAAAATATGTTAAATTAAATAAGCGATACATAGGCAAATCCAGGATTGTTTGTTGGGGGCACTTTCAAAATAAAGGGGCGCCATCCGGACCAGGGGGGTGACACTTTTGATCGGCAAAAGGTATTAGGTGGGCCCAAAATCCTATCGGTGGGAGCCGATTTTCGCATCCCGAGGCCTAGGGGAGTGGGAAACGATATTTCAGGGGGCACCATTGACCTTTCAGGATGGCGCCGTGACCATTTCAGGGGGCGCCGTGACCATTTCAGGGGTGGGGCCGAGTGTTGATCAGAAGAGGGCATAGGCGTAGGAACCGGGGGCCAGGGGGCCACTGCCCTCCCCCCCCACTTTTCTGTGGTGGGCCCCCATCAACGGAGATAAAAATATCGGCAACAGTAAAATCGAACAAAAAACCCAAACTGACCCGATAGCTTGCCTGGAAAACCTCTTAAGGTTACTTGTGCCCCTGCAATGATCTGAGGTCTTATGAGTCGATTATTGTAAGGCCCCCTGGGCTGTTCGGGGCCCCTGACCTGGCCTCTGATGCTTTACGAGCTAATATGGGGGCCCCTTGAGGTGAACTGAGTGCCCCTGAGATGGTTTCGGCAACATTAGCTGTTCTAGGGTCCCAAAGCTAAGCTTGGAGCCTTGAGTTTGAACGGGGCTCCCTTGAGCTGGCCAAAGCCCCTATACTCGCCGACCTTGGGGCCCCTAAAGCTGAGCTAGCTGGGACCGTAAAGCCAATATTGGCCCCTGAGCTACATAGGCGGATCCAGGGGAGCACGTGCCCCCCCGATCGACCCTCGGCGCCCCCTGAAAGGTCGATGGCGCCCCCTGAAATGTCGCTTCCCACCCCCCCCAGGATGCGAAAGTCGGCGCCCACCGATAGGATTTGGCACCCACCTGATAGCTTTTGCCGGTCATAAGTGGCGCCCCCTGGTCCGGATGGCGCCCCCGGGAAGGTGCCCCCCCCGATCGGCAATCCTGGATCCGCCTATGCTGAGCTAATATGGGTCACCTATGCTGCACGGGAGGCCCTAAACTAATACGGGGCCCCTGCACTGAGCTTGGGGCCATAAACTTTCATTTGACCCCTGAACTGTCTTACAACCCTATTTAAGCCGACAAGGGGCCCCTGAGCTGAGTCGGGCCCTTAAGCTCATCTGATCATATGAGCTAATGAGTGCCCCTGTATTGAACTGGGGCCCGTGATATGGTCTGGGACCCCCTATAAGGCTTTACAGCCACTGACCTGGGGGTGTGAGCTTGAATGGCCCCTTGATCTGTTCTGAGAACCTATATCAGCCGACCCGGGAGCCCCTGAGCTGAGCTGGGCCCCCAAAGCAAGTCTGGGCTCTAAACTAGTCTGAGGACCCCGTGCTGAACTGGGCGGCTCCTGAACTGGTCTAGGCCCCCTGCACAGTTTTGGGGCCCCTGAACTGAGCTGAGGCCATGAGCTTGAATGGCCTCTTGAGCTGTTCTGAGGCCCTATATAAGACACCCTAGGGCCCCTAAGCAGAGCTGGGGCCCTACGCTAATCGTCTACCCCTGTGCTTAACTGGGGTCTCTGGGCTAGTGTGGGGGCACCTGAAATCTTCTAGGGTCTCTGGGCTAAGCTGAGGACCGTGAGCTTCAATGAGCTATACGAGACCCTATATCAGCCGTTCTGGGCCCCTGAGCTAAGCTGGGCCTCCAAAGCTAATATTTGGCCCCCTGCATTGAACTGCGGCCCTGAGCTGAGCTGGGCCTCCAAAGCTAATCCGGGGCCCCCTGTGCTGAACTGGAGCCCTGGGCTGGTCTGGGGCCCCTGAACTGTTCTAGAGTCACTGAGCTGAGATGGGATCTGTGAGCTTGAACAGGCTCCTTGAACTGTTTTGAGACCCTATATAAGCCAAACTGGGACCTCTGAGCTGAACCGGGTCCCTAAGCTAATCTGGCCCCCCGTGCGAATCTGGAGCTCCCTGTGCTGAGCTTCTAGGGGCCTTGTGCTTATGCGGGGTCCCTTGATAAGCTAGTCTGGAGAACTATGAGCTGGTCTGGGGTCCCCTAAGCTGACTGATTTGGGATCCTGAGCCATGGTCTGGGTCTTGGGGGCGTCTAAGATGATTTAGCGGCCTCTGAGCGGCATAGGCATAGGAACAGGGGGCCAGGGGGGCTGCTGTTCCTCCCCCAACTTTCCTGTGGTGGGCCCCCGCAACGAATATACAAATATCAATAACTGTAATATAAAAACAGAAACCCAAACTAGCCAGATAGCTTGTCTGGGAAAGTTCCAGTTCCGTAGTACGCACGCCCCTTCAAGCAGCACTTCGTGGAAAAGGCCAAGACACCTACTACCAGACAGTTTCCAAATTACCCCAAGAATTGGACCCAATCAAATCCATCCCATATCAATCCCAAAACAAAGCATGAATTTGGACACGCACCCCGCACCAAATGCCGAGCAACAGCCATCCCTCAGCCATCGAAAGGCGTGACGAGACTACGAAATAAAAAAAACAACAACACGGAACTATTCAATGAAAGGAACGGCGGGAAGAACGTAAGAAGTCATGTATGGCAATACCTAGTGCATGTTGGTGTGCATTAGGTGTGCCAACGTAGAAAAAATGGAAATAGATTTTGCCCCACGATTTCCAGTTCTATAGTGGTATAGAACAATAGTATAGTGGTATAGTGGTATAGTGGTACCGATAAACAATAATCAAAAGCAAAACTGGTTTAACACGCGCATTGACGGGGGTCTGAGCCACCTTCGCTTTGACGGGGGGGCAGGTACCCGCCCCCTAAGATCTCAAGAACCACGGTAGGTAGCGAAAAACGGTAAACGGCGTTGGGTTGCCCATCCGTCTCCATCGAAAAAATTTGAACCATTTTTTGTCAGGTCACATTTAAGGTCACGAGAGGTCAAAACATGCCGTCATAGGGATAACATGTAAATTAAGTTTTTCGGCCATTACATCTGAACAAGTAAAGATAGAGCAAAACGACTTAAACTGCATGAATCCTCTCAACAAGCTGAATCGAATGTTATATAACTTGACCTTGCTAGGTCAAATCAAGGATTTGACCTGACCTGAGGTCAGGTTAGCGTCAAATTATATAAAATAAATATCATTAGAACCGCAAAGCCCAGGTGAGTCTAATGGAGCTAAAATAAACGCTCTATCACCATCCGTTACTGAGTTATTCCGTAAAAACCATTTTTCCCATGTATTTCCAATGGGGAGGTCATGCCTCGTACCTGACCTTAGGTCATCGATATCAAAAAATACCGGAACATATTTTAGAGAACTCGGTGGGGCCATTATGTGATATGAGTTTCAATCGGATAAGTTCACCCTGCTCCGACTTATGCTATCTTAAACTTTTTTGAGGTCAGGTCACTTGACCTGTACTGGTGCCCTGACCTGAGATGATCTAACCTTAAAATTTTCACAGAAGTTGTAAAAATGATGAGGAAAAAGGTATGCTAAGTACGGCGGCGCTACGCGCCGCCGTTTTTCTGCTCTCTCCGGAAAATCTGAGGGGGGCGGGTACCCGCCCCCGTCAATGCGCGTGTTTAGCTTTTAACCCTATCCCCTTTTTGACTGAAAAAAACAAATATTTTTAGGCTTTTGGGGCATTTATACCAATTTTCACCAAGTACATTTTTCTTTAAATTTGCAGGTGTTTCGGTCTTTTCCCGCATTTACAAAATAGGAAACATTATTTAGAAAACCACAGGCAGTGCTTAAATATCAAACGCCCACACTTCTCTATGCCTAGTTAGCTTTGAATTACGTATTTCGCGACGCAAACGAGAACCACTATTTAGGTAATTACGGTCTCCTTAGAGCAGTAGGGATTGTTTCAGGCAAAGGATGGTCACAATAAGTCTAGCTGTATTTCGAGGCCTAAAATACAGAGTTTCCGATTAATTGCAAGTTCCATCTACTTGATGGCCAACTTTGTGATGCCGAGGAGGTCCTGCTTACTGTTGATCCTGGGCATCAGTTTGGCGTGCTGGGCCCATTGCCTGATAAAACCATTCCTCTTTCAGCACAAGAGACAGAACTGCATCTGTCATTTGCTTTACAGACGGTGGCAGCTGGAGTCAGTTCCATGGCATGCGTATGACCGACGAAGTGCTCTTCCTCCAGGGGCTTCCCCTTGGTCTCTGGGAACTTGGAGTTGATCTAGCTGCAGGTGTAGATAGGCTCGGTGGCCCCGTCTCAGTCAAACATCTTCTTGAGGGTGGCCATCTGTGTGTTGACGTAGGGAAGGGTCCGTATCCTGAGGGAGGTGTTCCCTATCTCTTGCTCCCTCTGATAGAGCTGATCTTGTGGAAGGTGCTACTCCTCTCCTCCTCCTCGCTACAGAGCATGCCATGGTCATCAGGATCTCCTTGGAGTGAGTAAACCATTCAAAGAAGCACATGTTCGGCATGACAGTCAATTGCACCATATGTGGTGGATCCCGAGGCAGAAGAGCTAGAATAGGACATTAGGGACTTTGTTCCAAGTTGTTGCTAATCTTTATCTGGAGTCAATAGGGAAATTGTAACTCGGGAATAAAGGTGACGAGCTCCTTGAGTCTTGCCAGCAGCTTGCGCTGTAGTCCATGGTCTCAACACAAGAGCGGTGAAGGGTCGAGCACATGGTCTCCCCCCATAATTCCCTCCTCTAATATATTAAAACTATTAAACTAAATAAATGTTCCCGTTTTTTGTCATTAAATAAGTAATTAAAAGTTGGTTAGGCATAGCGAAGTGAGTCAATTTGGTATCAAAGCATTGTTTGTAGTTTTCTGAACAGTTCTTAATTTTCTAGATATGATGAAAAAAGGCCTAAACATCTGTAAATATTTAAAAAAACGCGTTCTTGGTAAAACAATGGTTGAAATTCTCCGAGGGAGCTTAAAAATGTATTTGTTATTAAAAAGGTATAGGTAAAAAACCAAAATATTTTTTCGATGACTTATTAGATCATAACACAACTCAAAATCATAGGGCAAAATTTCATTTCTGAATTTGTCATATCTTGACAACCTAGTATGCATGCGTGCCTCACTGACATCAATCGAGCTATTCAAAACTGTTTATAATTATAAACTGTTTACAAGGAGGGCCCCCATGGGCTGGGGCCCTCCTTGAGATGGGCCCCCTCTAAGGTTGGCCCCCACTTTTCAAACCGTTCCTACGCCCCTGGAAGATGGTGTCTGGCATCCTTGCCCCCTGGATCCGCGTATGAAACGATAATCGCCGAAAAACTCCCTGGATTGCCTGAATATTCTCCGCTGTTTGGGCGATGCCACTTTCGGATTCCATGGGTCTGATGATCCAATGAGTATTCACATTCAGTGGCGGATCCAAAGGGAGGGGAGCCTAGGGGGCTCAAGTCCCCCCATATGTCCGAGCCCCTATAGTCAATACATATGCGAGGGGCTGCCCGAGGTACTGACGGTTGAGGCTCAAGCCCCTAGCCCCCTGCCTCGGAATGAATTCCTGAATCCGCCGCTGCTTTGAATATATATATATATATATATATATATATATATATATATATATATATATATATATATTGCTTTGAATAAATGGCACATGAACCCTGTGAAAAGGGGGTCACCGCTTGGGGCCCACCTCAGGGGGTCTCAACTTTTTTGGGAGCAAAGGCGGATCCATGGGGGCAAAGGGGGCACGTGCCCCCTTTATAGACCCTCGAGGGTCTACCGATACTAGGGGCACCGAACGGTGCCCCTGAAATGGTCATGACGTCCTCTGAAAGTTCGGTGACGCCCGCCTTAAAATGTCGCTTCCCATCCCTCCCCCAGGATGCGAAAATCGGCGCCCACCGATAGGATTTTGCGCCCACCTGATAGGTTTTGCCGGTCAAAAGTCGCACCCGTCTTGTTCGGATGGTGCCCCCCTGGGCGCCTTCGATCGGCAATCTGGACCCGCCTATGTTTGAGAGTTCAGTGTACACGGAGTTCAGTGTAAGAAAAGTCGACCCTGTCTCAAATATTTGAAATCGGATGGGTTGATTTGGAGGTTTTAAAGCGGGTAGTTCCTCACTTCCCCCTCCCCACCCCTGACGGGAATAGGAGTGGCTAGGAGCCGGGTAAAGGGACAAGGCCGCCGTGGTTAGCAGGGCCCTTTCGCAGCAAACAATTTGGCCCGGCACCGGATCAAAAACGCCGGCTGCGGACGGACCATTTCCGCAGCACTGGTACGGCAGCTGTCCGAGCACGTGCCGATTTTGTCCAGGGATGGACCACGTCAAAAACTGCCTCAGACTTCAGCCCACCCCAGAAGTGGCTGGCTTATAGCCTTCTCTCTAAGGCAATTCTTCTGTTCCATTGGTCAGCAGACGCAACTGGGAAGATGGTAGAATCCATTAGAAGACCGTCTACCTGAACGCCCGATCACGGTGCTTGACCCGGCGTTGTCCGGGAAGCCGGCTCCCAGCCCGCCCACCCGTGGAACGGATTTAACCCTCGCCCCGGTGGGGATGTTTGAACACCCCCTTGGGTTTTTCTGGCGGCACGAAAAAAACAGCGGCGCGAAGCGCCACCTTACTTGGCACACCTTATCCTTGATCAATTCCGCAGCTTTCTCCATTTTTTAAGGTTGTGTCATCTCAGGTCAGGTCACCAGTGCAGGTCAAGTGACTTCACTGGTGACCGCTCAAGTGACTTCGAAAATATGGTAACTATGCTTTTTCGAATTCACTATGACCTTACGTCCGGCGAGTTATCTTTTCTCCTTCTGCCTGTGTTACACAAACCAAGCAATTGTATCAAAAAGTTTATGGTTCAACTTCCATTAATATCTACTCACAGCATTATCAGAAAACACGTAATGACAGAATTCACCCCAGTTCGAACATACATCAGACAAAACAACAAACAAGCAGAGGATGATACTATTTTCGGACTGTACACTGCCATGGACCTTTAAGGCTCAATAAGGACGGCAAGTACCAAAGACAACACATCCTGGTCTTGGAAATCCTCGCTTGACAGTCTAACATTGGAAATTCACTTTCTCAGAGCTATAGACATAATGTTTCAAACAAGGAGCAGCGTTTCAGTATCACGTTTTGGCCCCATATCTCAAGCACCGGGAGTCGCACTTTCACTACGAGACTGTAGCTACAGCATTCAAACCTTCACCCCAAATTCCGGCAACTGAACAAGACCAGCTTGTGGCAGCTACCATAATTAAAGTTTTCACAAATCGGCACTAGGCAGTAGCACTGTGCTGCAGTGCCCAGTCCACGTGCTCCTTCAGTATGGGCATGTCGAAGCTGTCAGCGATGTTGGAGAAGACTCTCAGTCGTCGCATCAGTTCCGAGCGGCTCTCCAAGCCACGGAAATCGCCGGCGCACCGACAAATCGCCGTCATGTTCAGCTGCTTCACCTGTGCAAGTGGCGCCCACGTCAGCGGAGAACGCGCCATTCACCTGTGCAAATGGCGCCCACCTCAGCGGAAACCGCGCCAAAACGGCGCCGATGTCCACAGCAGGGGCGCCACCACCTATGAAAAGTTGTGAGGCCCTCCGCTGGATTCCGGAGGCCCTCTCCGGTGCTGGAAGTATTGGGCAGCCTCCGGAGTCTGACGAACTATAACTGCACTAACAACAGGCACATACGACTGCCTGTTTGGCATTGAAACTCCCTTGGCCGGTATGGGGAGGCCCCTGACCGGCGAAAGAAGCCCTAGGTAGGTTTAGAAGATCCCTTTCAACAATGCAAATGACACGACGAGGTTCCATTAACAGCAGAGATACCCTATCGCGTTATATATATATATATATATATATATATATATATATATATATATATATATATATATATATATATATATATATATATATATATATATATGGGCCATTCCATGCCAACTAGGTCCTGAAGAGGCATCCCTACCTCCCCTCCGGCTTAAAAACCCCATATAGTGGCTGAGTCAGCCTTTTGCATAAAACTTTAAGGTTAGGTGCTTTCATTCAAGCACTCCCCAGATAGGATAAGAATCTCAAACCAAACCCTAGTTAAGTTAATTCTCCCATTAGCTCTAGCCCTATTAGCAAAAGTAGGTGCCCTTTGCTAGGAATTTCTTTTCATTCAATTAAGTCTCTAGCCCTGTCTCCTCAAATGTTTTAGCCAAGCTAAGACCCCGTTTGATCACATATTTACAAATCAGGTCCCAATTTGCAAAGCCATGACTTCAAACACTTCTTTCCGCCCTCCAGCCCCCACCTGAACAAAGCCAACCTGCCAAGCGGAGCCTGGCTGGTTGGCAGTTACCTTTCAGCCCACCAAAACTTGGCCAAAGAGTCCACTTTCAACCTAGATAAGGCTATCAGCCAAAAAGTGAAAGGTAGCTTCGAAATTATTAAAGACATAAAAAGATGTTCTCATTAAAACATCCAACCAGGAGTCCACCAAAGCCCTGCTTGCCACCAAAACGTTTGGTTCCAAACCGGTACTTTTCGCCCTCCACCACTCCCCTAACTTCTACCGGGGCATCATCAATGCCCCGGAAGTCTCCCACCTCTCGGATGTGGACATTGAGCACATCTTTGACTTTAAGGGTCGAAGTGTGTTAGCTCTTGAAAAACTCAACCCCGGCAAAAACAACACCCAAAAAGACCCTCGCCCTAGAGATCACCGTGATATCGTCACCTTCGACACAAAGTGCCGAGATGACTGCAGCCAAATCAAGCTGGGCGACTGTGTCTACCCAGTTAGGCCGTACCACCCCCTCCCTACTCGTTGCCAAATATGCCAGAGGTACGGGCATGTGGAATCAAATTGCACCCCACCCCACGATGCGGTAAGTGCAGTGCTAAGCACCGCACCCAAGAGTGTAACTCAAAAAGCTTCCTGTGTGCTGCCTGTGGCGGTGCTCATGGGGCTGATAACCCTAAATGCCCAACCTGGCTCCGTGAGAAAGAAGTAAACATGTTGGCTGAGGAAAAAAGATCCCATTTGACCTGGCCCGCAAGCAAGTGCTTCAAAATGAGAAAAACCGCAACGTCCCAAAAAGCCGTGGTAGCAAGGCCACCACAGCAGCCCCCAACACGGCCGGCCAGGAGCGCCCCACATTGGCACCACCTCAGCCTCCCACAACATCAAGCCGCCACATCCGCCCTCTCATGGAGTCACTCATCACGGCGCCCGTCAGGCTGTCCATCCCCTCGCCCCCCCACGTGGCGCGGACACTATTTGGCGCAGGTGGACGCCCGCTGCTGCAGGCTGGGAGGACCTCCCGGACCGACTAGTTGCCCGCCAGGTCTTCCGACCGAAAACACCCCCGCCCCTCAGGCACCTCAAATCACTAGGAAGACCTGGACACCATCAGAAGGATGGCAAAGCCATTCTTCCCGAGTGCATGAAAATGCTAACTTCCCAATGCTACCTGCCCCCAAACGATCAAATTTTACTGGTGCTGCCCTGCCCAGACGCCGCCAAAGGCAGGCGCCGGGAAGGCTTCCAAAGACTGGCAGCCCACCCCCTCAGTAAAACGGCTGCCACTCAAACCAAAATTCATAAAGTAACGGCATCAACACAAACAGAAACTGCTCACTTCTCCATGGAAAGAAGCGACGCTTTTTCCAAAAATTGCACCGCTTGCCCGCACCTGCGGGTCCCAAACCGACCTCATAGGTCGGTTTGGAGTTATATGCATATTATATTATATTCATATTATATGCAGTTTCAGTTTTCGAGTGAACTTGAAACGTCAGACGGTAAGAGCCAGTCTGACCATGAGCTGACCGGGACAGAGACTGACTCTGACACCAGCAGTGCGTCAGAGACGGGCTCTGTGAAAACAGCTATAAACAACTCCAGCACTCCCACATTGGAAACCCCCGGTCCCGGCAGCTCCCCCGTAGTAAGGAAGCTTAGCTTTTCTAGGTATTCAACCCCTGTTTCACCTGATAGCGATAGCAGCAGTAACAACGGCTCCAACGACCTCCGTAAACGTAGGTCCCTAAAACACCTAAAGCGTTAAATAATCATGGGTTCAATTCTTCAATAGAATACAAATGGCCTAATCGGGAAATTCCCGCTTTTTCATCAATATTTGCTGAGAAAAAGCCGGCACTAGCAGCACTCCAAGAGACCCACTTTATTGATAAAGATAACAATAAATTCAAAATATCTGGCTACTCTTGGTATCGCCATAACGAGTGACCCAAAATAGGTTTTGCGCTAGGATGTCGAGTGGAAAATTCAGCTCGGAATGTATGGCGAGTGAGTGGAAAATTCTCCTCAAAATATATGGCGGAGTAAAAATTTTCCAATTTGGGTACTTAGGTGGTAAACTCTCAGAGCCCTTGCTTGAACTGAAGGATGGATATTTCCTTTAATTTTCTCAAAGTAAATATTTTAAAATCGTCCCCAAGCAGCAATGTTTGACCATTACCATGTGAAAAATTTGGGTTAAGCAGGTAAATCTTTACCAAATGAAACCCCGATGTAGTCTCCAATTTTTTAAAGGAATTGGTGAATTGCCCCAAATAAAAAACTTTTGGGGGCCTCTGAGACCAACCTTCGGGAAAGAACTCTGGGAGACACGAAGAATAACATTTGTAGGATGAAGATCAACTCTTGGGGGCTTCCCTAGACCAACTCCGTGCCCCTCCCTCCTCCCCAGACCAGCTCTAAAGGCCCGAGACGAAATATCAGGGCCTCCTAGACCAACTCTGCAGAGCCGGCCTCGAGACCGGCAGGTGGTGAAAAATGAAAAGGTTTTTCATGCAATACATAGTGCCAAAATTAATTATCTAACCATACACTGTATAGTTTTTGTCCGGGACAACGCCCCTCCTATACCTATAGTTATCGGAATTTTGGAGGCCACTCCTGACCTCAATCATGCACCTCCATACACCCATGTATGGGTGTAGTATGTGTACCCATGTATGGGCCCAGTAGAGCTTTGGTTTATACTTAACTAACCCAGACGAAAATACAAACTTTCGCCCCACAGACATCCACTTGCACCCGGCTCCCCGCGCTGGTGTACGAGTGTAGGAGTGGCCGAGGGCGGTCGCGGGTGCGTGATGCGCGGCGCCTATCGTGTGTCGGCGTTGTGGCGTCCGGTCGGACGTTTTTATCCATGTAACTGTTTGATTGCCATGTTTGTATTTTTAACGAGTGTGTTTTTGAATATACAAGTATGGGTTCAAACTTCCTATCATGGCAATACACTCTTGCAGACTCTTGCTAAAAGTTTCTTTTCTTTACCTGACAATTCCCCTGCTCCTCTTCACATATCTACTCACCTTCATATGAATATGCTGCTTTCTATCAATCTAATCGAAGCTACAGCCTTCTTTCTGTTGTTTCTTCCTTTCGTCTACAATCAGCCAGGCGCGGCGGGTTGCGACAGCGTCAGAGCGACTACTACTTTAAATTTCTAATCGCTTGCCGCTTGCCGGTCGCATGAGCTACATAATTTGCATTTCAAAAATTGCTCTAAATTAATTTTCTAAATCCTTATAGATTAGAAAATTATACAACTAAAAGTACACCACGAGGAAGACTAATAATGTTTTGTCAATAACGAATAAGAAACCGGCCTTTCAAAAGCCTAAAGATGCCGCTTTTATTTACTAGATGTAAAGACGGCGATTTGGTAAGTTCACGCCGTAGACCAGCCATACAAAAAGTGCCGATGTTTGAAGGGTAACTGGATGCATTCTTGTTGCCCAAAAAATCATTTAATGAAAATGTAGAGTTTCAATGTATTCAAGTACCGGACACTTTCAGTTCAACTTATATATCAGTGTATTTATGCCTAGGGTGTCGTGAGTGGATTTGGGTGTCACAGGGCGTGGACGCAGCAATGAAGGGCTGATATGGATAAAAATTATTTTCTTCGCAATAAATGGTCAATTTTCTACCATACAATGTAAAAAATATGCTGCTTAGCATACAAATTTCGAGATAATTGCTTTTAGCAACAAGATGACCAAAAATGGTTTTCACTATTCTCGGTACCAGAAATACAAAAACAATTTTTCAAGGACGTAAGCCTAGAAACCATGTGCACAGATAAACTGCTTTCCAGAAATGTATCTTTCAAAGCGGTCAGCTCATTTTTGGCAACACAAGGCTAGGGTGTCTAATTTTCCACTCACCAATTTTGTGAGTGGTGGAATTTAGTGGCGGTGTTCACCCATTGGAACTTTCTCCGGTGGGGCAGGGGCACTGAGCGTCTTGCTCGCGCCAGAATTTCGATTCAGTTGTTCTACTGAAATCGGTGGAGATAAGGATGGCAGGTATAATTGACCAGAAAATAGAAATCGCCAGATTTTCTTTCAGAAAAGCGAAAGAAGCCCATAAGAGCCAAGTTAATTTGGCGATCTTCTAGTCGATTCTGCTGCTCTCTTTTTCCAGTGGACGTTGGTAGAGGAGGCAATGGAACTGGCCTCTGTAGTAAGTATTGCTGAGTAAAATTCAATAGTAGTAAGTATTGTTGGAAGTGAGTGGAAAATTCAGCAAAACATATAAAAGTGAGCAGAAAATTATGCTTGACTGAGTGTCGTTCTGCACCCAGCACCCCAGGTTTTGGGACACTGCCATAACGTAATCGCTGCTAGCCGTAAGGGAGGCACAGTCATCCTTATAGAAAATAGCATCCCACACAGTCAGGTGCCTCTGGTAACGTCACTAGACTGTGTAGCTATTAGCCTAAAAATACAACACGTCAAATTGACGGTGATCTCAATATACATATCTCCCAGCGACCCTGATCCAACGGATCAGTAACTTGCACAACTATTTAGAAAAATAAACGGCCCTTTGTTATTACTTGGAAATTTGAATGGTCAACACCCATCCTGGGGCAGCGCCACAACAAATCGTAGAGGTGAAATTATATATGACGCAATAGACTCTCCAAATTTAGTTATCCTAAATAACGGCGCACCAACCCGCCAAGCAACGCAAGGCGGGCATTCTGACACAGTCATTGATATTTCGTGCTGCACGCCTAGAATTGCGTCACTGTTTACCTGGGATGTCGAAGACAACCCAGGTATGAGCGATCACCTCCCAATCAAAATTGATATACCTCAAGGAGCACACGACCGCGTTGATCTTTTTACCCCTTCTTGGAATCTTAAACGAGCCGACTGGACAAAATTTGAGGCAGAGGTCGACCTCACACTGGTCACCGAGGGCGATCCCAATTCGGCAGACATTGAATTAGTACTAATAGCCATAAGCTCAGCAGCACAAGTAGCAATACCAAAAACCAGATACCCCCGAAAGAAAAAAGGAGCCCCATGGTGGAACGCAGAGACGGCACACGCCAAAGATCAAATGATAAAAGCCCGTAAGGCACATGAGAGGAGAGCACACAGCCCTAATCGATGCGCCCTTCAGGCAGCAAAAGAACACTTTCAAAACAGGTGCAAGCGGGTTAAAAAGGATAGTTTTAACTCTTCTGTCTCCAAACTCAACCGCTTCACTCTCATTCCCAAAGTCTGGGAAACCATCAGAGCTTTCTCTGCGAAACAACCACCCCGTGGACCTTTCCCTCAACTAAAAATAGCTGGCCAACACATCACAGAACCTAAGGAAGTCATGGACAAATTTGCTGATCAATACGCCAGTGTCGCAGCTAATAATTTATACAGCCAGCGCTCCAAAGACCAGGCAGAATGGTGCAAAAAGCGCACATTCATCAATTCCGGTAATCGGGAGTACTACAATGTAGCATTTACAATGACCGAGCTAAATTACACCATTAGCAAGTGTGGAAACACTGCAGTGGGCCCAGATGAAATTCACTACTCTTTCTTCAGGCACCTCAGCCAGACAGCACTAAAATACCTGCTTTCGGTCATTAATAACATGTTTCTTAGCGACTCTTTCCCCACAACGTGGCGAGAGAGTATCATCATTCCCCTTCCAAAACCTGGCAAGGAAAAAACAGACCCAAAAGGCTATCGCCCAATTTCGCTTACTAGCTGTGCTAGCAAGCTTGTCGAGCGCATGGTAAACGTTAGACTTCACGAGATTCTCGAAAGAAACTTGATGCTATGCAATCAGGCTTCCGGCGCGGGCGAGCCACCACTGACAATTTGGTGAAACTGGTCAGTGACATCCAAAATGGCTTGTACAGAGAGCTAGTGACAATAGCTGCATTCCTAGACATCAAATCGGCGTTCGATCGCGTACAAAGAGAGACTCTTCTGTACAAATTAGGCAAGCTAGGAGTTCACGGTCACCTTGCAAAATTTATTGAAAACTTCCTCAGGGACCGAAATTTCGAAGTCCGTTGTGGCACCACATACTCCTACCTGGCAACCCAAGACCAAAGCACACCCCAGGGTAGCGTTCTGCCCCCCACCCTCTTTCTAGTGATGATCAATGCTCTTTTCGTCAAACAACTTCCGCCTGGAATAAATTACTCCCTTTTTGCGGACGATGTCGCTATTTGGAAATCCACTGCAATAGATACCAGGCGGTATAGTCAACCAGAATTCGAAAGTGCAACTATCAAATTGCAGGATAGCTTAAACGACATCGAAACTTGGTGTAGTTTAATAGGTCTATCACTCTCGGCGGAAAAATCATCAGTCGTTGTCTTTGCCAGGACGCATGACACACACGACTCTCTACGGCTCCAAATCTCGAGTAAACCTATTGAATACACCAATAGCTTCAAATTCTTGGGCGTCACCCTCGATTCCCGATTGAGTTTTAATGAGCATATCACCAAAGCCGTCTCTAGCTGTCAAAAGCGAGTCAACATCCTCCGCATGCTCGGCGGAACAGAGCATGGCGGGGATCAAAAGACCCTGCTCATGCTTTACAAGTCCCTGATACGGCCCATTCTCGAATATAACTCGTTCGTTTTTGACTCGACGAACAAGACCAATAAACTAAAGCTAGAGCGCATCCAAAATGCAAGTATCCGGGCAGCCACAGGCGCGCTCGTAGAATCCCCCATCACCAGCCTACTAACCGATAGCGGGCTATGCCCACTGCAAACAAGACGCGACGCCCAGCTTATTTCTTATTATATTAAGGTTCAATCCACCGAAAACCACCCGGCAAAACAATGTTTCGCCCATCCCAGACGAGCAATTAAAGTCGCCCTACAGAAATGGCCTCCGTTTCAACCCAGAGTAGCCAAAACCCTAGGAAAGCCTAAATCTTGTACTCCCAGAAACAATAGGCAGACCCCCAGTCTCCTGCTTCTGGACTCGAAAAGAGCCCAAAGTTGGATTTCTTTTCACTCCCCGTAAAGCAGACTTCACAGAGGAGGAAGTCGCCCAGAAATTCCTAGAGATCCGGTCTAATAACGCGGACAAGACTTTCATCTTTACAGACGGCTCTAAAATAGGCGAAAAAGTAGGCCTCGGCATCTGGGGGAAAATATTTGCCTCCAGAAAAGACTTCCGGACAACTGCTCCATCTTTACAGCCGAGGCTGTTGCCATCCTGGATACACTAGCCATAATCCGAACCCAGAATATCAACTCAGCCGTCATCTGTTTAGACTCTAAATCTGTCCTGCAGGCTATCAGTAACGTAGTCAACCCCAGCCATCATGTAATAGCAGATATTCAGAAAGGTATCGATGATACCCCTGATGTCTCTTTTCTTTGGATCCCGGGCCACTGCAAAATTCAAGGGAATGAAAAGGCTGATGAACAGGCAATAAAGTCCCTAGAACTCAGGGAGATCACACCCCTTAAAGTGGTCTGGAGATGATAGCAAAGCTCTCCTCCAGAACCATATCCGGAAGCAAATTCAGAATGACTGGAGCACTAACCACAGCGCCCACTTATTCTATATCAAACCTAACATCGGCTACTGGCCCAGTTCTAACCAAAAGAGTCGTCGGCGCGAGGGCATTCTAACCAGACTCAGGAATGGACAAACAAAATTAAAGGCCTATTGGAACGCGGGTACCTGTGGTACCTGCGACACAATCAGTGGCGTAGCCAGGATTCGGCCAAGGGGGGGGTCCGACTACCGTCGGGGGCCCCCAGGCCGGGGGCCCCCTTAGTAGTCGGGGCCCATCTCCTATATGTGTCGTATAATATTTTGGCATCATAACATTTACACGACGGAAATTTGTTATTCCTTTTAAGTGTTTGTTCTTATTTTGTTTATAGTTTGGTTTTTCTCGATCCGACCAAGTGCTGGTAAATTTAGGTCACCAAATATTAAGGCTGGCCCATACCTATATGACAGCGTGGCTAAAATAACCGTTTTGTGGCACATTTCGGGAAATCAAATGTTGCTGCGTGCATGATGGTAAACCTGACTTTACCTCGATTCACTCTGGTAATCAGGCATGACGTTATTGAAGGTTAGTCGTTTTGAGTACGAAGAAATGGTCTTCTACGGGAAATGATTACCAATTCTTTCCGGGTGTCGAATTCATGAACTCTTTAATAAAAAATTTCAAAATAAATGGAAAAAATGAATAAGAATACAAGGGATATGGTGGATGGTGGTGTGTTCCGGACGTCGTATAACGTCTATTCCGCGGAAAGATCCTGATGAATTCACCACAGTTACTTTCTTACCCTTGCTATGTTGTAAATGAGAAAATTACCAAAACAATAGGTGCCTGAGATAACCATCGCCTTGGATAACTCTGTCATTGTTATTTTAAACCTTTCATACCTATTTTTCTTTTTGGGATTATGCTCATCAATGTGTGTCATTGCCCTTTTTTGTCTGGTTTCCTACCAAAATATTTGGAAGTTGTTTATTTCAGAATGTTTAGGACGGTAGTTATTGGGACTAAGCTAATATTGAAAATCAGCTGAAGTTCCAAATTCCCTGTTCGATTTGCTATTATGGATGCTAAAATTAGATTAATTTTTGCCTTTCCTTCAGTAATGGTGCCTGATCCACATGTTTCAATTTGTCTTCTTTGGTACGCAATGGGAATAGAAACATTTTTCCGAGGCATATGATTTTCGAAAATCTTCTTTGAGCCTAGGATCTCAAGCGATATCTCAGGATTGTTAAAATTAAAAGAAAAAAAAAGGACGCTCAATAAAGGAAAGTGTTCAGAGCATAAAACCATTCAGGACGCACAGAAACCGCTCACACCCCCAGCCATGGTATATCCGGGGGGCAGGGAGTCTTTGTACGCAAGGGAATAGAAACATTTTTCCGAGGCATATGATTTTCGAAAATCTTCTTTGAGCCTAGGATCTCAAGCGATATCTCTGGATTGTTAAAATCTAAAAGAAATGGAAAGGAAAAAGGACGCTCAATAAAAAGGATATATGAGTGTTCTCCAGATGCCATATAAAACCTATTCCATGGACGGTGCTACTGATGAAACCGCTCACTTACTCCTCCCTAGCCATTGGTTGGATATCCCGGGGGCTTGGGCAGGTGAGTACTTCCTTGGACTTTAGGTATCTGATAGGCTTTGTACAGGGCTTGTATTGCTATGCCAGTGTTAAGCCATCCAGGACCATCACCCACCATCCCCCCCCCCTGACCCATGGGTCAAGCAGAGATCTCAAGGGGCCTAGCACTTGACACGGCGCCGAAACCAGTATCTGGGACCCCCGAAAACAACACTTTTCCCGCAAATCAGTACTTACGTCCCCCAAAGCCAGAATTTGGGGGTACCGTGAGACTACCTACTGGGACCCCCTAGAACTTACTCCCGTGGGGCCCTGAGGATAACTTTGAGGGGAGGGGGAGAAATGCTCGCTGAGACTAGCTTTTGGGGACACCTGAGGGCAGCTTCAGATGACCCATGAGACTAACTCCTGGAGACCTCGTGAGACTAATTATCGGATCTCTGAGATTGGCTCTCCGGCCCTCCTTACACTAGAACTGAAAGGTCCCCTGAAAATAACTCGGGCTTCTGAGATCAGTTCTTGGGGGACCTGAGACTAGCTTTGGGCCGCCTAAGACCAACACTTGGCGCTACTCACAAGGTTAATTTCCGGCCCCTCTCCCGATTAGATCTCAGGGAGTCTCTGATACTGATTTACGGCGCCTCTTGACCAAAATTAAGGACTCCTGAGAATCTCTCGGGGCTCATTAGGTTAGTTATCAGCAGCACCTCTGGGCCTATTTATCGGACCCCCAGATTTTCTCTGGGGGAGGGGGCTGAGATTGACTCTCGGGGCCATCCAGATTAGCTCTTGGGGTCCCCTGAGGCTGTCTCTGAGGTGGGGCGGGGGGCTGGGAATGACTTCCGACAGCCCTCTGAGACCAACCCTGGGGCGCCCCTTGAGACTAAGACTCGAGGAGGGAGGCGTGGAAGCACCCCTGAGACTGAACATTTGGCACGGCACTCCTGAGACTGCCTCTCGAAAGCCCAGATTAACCCTCAGAGGCCTAAAGCTAACTCGGGGCCCGTGATACCAAAATTCGGGAGCACCTCTGGGAATTACTCTCAAAGGCCCAGAATTAGCTCTTGGACGAACCGGAGACAAGCTCCCGGGAGCACTCTGAGGCTAACTTTTAGGTGCTCCCTGAGATTGACTGTCGGGGCCCCTTATGCAACAACTAGGGGGCGGAATAGCCTCAGGCTAAATCTCGAGGGTTCCCAAGATTACCCCTCGGGGGCCTCCTGAGACCAGCACTCTGCGGATCAAATGAGACTAACTCTCGGACCCCCAGATTAACTCTCGGGGCCACCTAAAAGTAAATATTGACTCTTGAGAAAGACGCCCGTAAGACTATGGGACCGAATATCGAGGGTCCTCTAAGACTGACCCTCGGGGTCCCCTTGACCGACTCTTGGGGTTCTCTGAGACTGACTCTCATGGAGCCCCGTGAAATAAACTGTCGTGGGACCCTCAGAACCACTCTCTGGAGGACCCTGGGACGAGCTCGGCCCCCCTGAGACCGACTCTGGGGGCCCCTGAGACCGACTTTCGGAATCCCCTAAAACTATCTCTCAGGGACCCCCTGAAATCTACTTTCAGAGGGTCTTGAGACTGACCCTCAGGGCGGGGCCCTGAGGCCGACTCGGGACGCCCTGAGAACGAGTCTTCAGGGGCTTCCGAGACTAATTCTGGGGGCCCCGTGATCGGAGAATGCTTTGCAGTAGTTCAGATTGGCCCAAAGGGGGTCCTCGGACTCCTAGAACCTCTCGGCTACGCTACTGCATCCACACATTTGGGAGCCCGCCGAGATCAGCATTTGGAGGCCCCTGAAATCCTTGCTTCCCCCGATACCAATATTCCGGAGCCCCTGGATACTGATGCGCGGGGCTCCTAAGACGAAGCTCGGGGTTCCACTTAGATCAGGTTCGGGGGCACCCTCATGCTTGCGCTTTTCTCAGGAGTAACTCGACACTGATGTTCGGGGGACCCCCAGATCAACATTCGGAGACCCCCCGAGACTAATGCTCAGTACTCTGGAGCCCTTCAACACCAATGCTCCGGGGCCCAAGCCTGGGCCCCTGAGACCAAAATCTGGGTCCCACGGGGCCAATTCTCGTGACTCGCTCATAAGTCCTCTCGATATCGATAGTCAGGGGACAACCCGAGATCAATATTGCCCCCCCCCACTTCCCGAGATCAATGTTCGCTGCTCCGGAGCCATCGATACCAATGCTCGGGGGATCCCTGAGACCAGCTCTGGGGCCCCCTAAGACCAAGATCGAAAGGCCCGAGAGACCAAGCCCGGGCCCCCGAGACCAAGCTCGGAAGGCCCGTGAGACCAAGCTCGGGCCCCTGCTGCCAAGCTTGGGGGCCCCTGAGACCAAACTTGGGGGGACCTGAGACCAAGCTCGAGGAGCCCTCTGAGACCAAGCTCTGGGGCCCCTGAGACCAAGCTTGGGGGACCTGAGACCAAGCTCGAGGAGCCCTCTGAGACCAAGCTCGGGGGGCCGGAGACCAAGCTCGGGGGCTCCCTGGTACCAAACTCGGAGGGCCCCGTGACACCAAGCTTGGGGCCCCTTAGACCCAGATCAAAAGGCCCGTGAGACTCAAGCTCAGGGGGGGTGTCCTGAGACCAAGCTCGGGGGTCCTTGAGACCAAACTCGGGGTCCCCTGAGACCAAGCTCGGAGGCCCCCTGAGACCAAACTCGGAGGGCCCCCTGAGACCAAGACAGAAAGGCCCCTGAGACTAAGCTCGGGGGGTCCCTGAGACCAAGCTAAGGGACCCTGAGACCAAGATCTAAAGGCCCGTGAGTTTAAAGCTCGGGGCCCCTGACACCAAGCTCGGAGGGTCACTGAGACCAAGCTTGGAGGCCCCCTGCGACGAAGTTCGGATTTCCCTTGAGACCAAGCTCGGGGCCTCTGAGACCAAGATAGAAAAACCCCTGAGACTAAGCTCGGGGGTCCCTGAGACCAAGCTAGGGGGACCCTGAGACCAAGATCGAAAGGCCCGTGAGACTAAAGCTAGGGGCCCCTGAGACCAAGCCCGGGGCCCCTGAGACCGAGCTCAGAGAGCCCCGAGATCAATGTCCGGTTCCCTAGAGTCTCGATACCGATGATCAGGGGCCCCCTGAGACCAAGTTTGGGGGTCCCCTGAGACCAACCTGGGGGGGCCCTAAGACCGAGCTCGGGGCCCCCTGAGACTGAGCTCGGGGGACGCCTGAGACCAAGCTCGGGGGCCTCTGAGACCAAGATCGAAAGGCCCGTGAGATTAAGCTCGGGGGCCCCTGAAACCCAGCTCAGGGGGCCCTGAGATCCATGTTCGGTACTCTGGAGCCCTCGATACCGATGATCGGGGACCCCCTGAGACCAGGCTCGGAAAGCCCGTGAGACCAAGCTCGGGGGCCCCTGAGACCAAGCTTGGGGGCCCTCTGAGACCAAGCTCAGGAGGCCCGTGAGACCAAGCTCGGGGGCCTTCTGAGACCAAGCTCGGGGGCCCCTGAGACCAAGTTCGGAGGTCCCTTGAGACCAAGGTCGGCGGCCCCTGAAACAAAGCTCGGGGGCCCTCTGAGACCGAGCTCGGAAAGCCCGTGAGACCAAGCTCGGGGGCCCCTGAGACCAAGTTCGGAGGTCCCTTGAGACCAAGCTTGGGCGCTCCCTGAGACCAAGCTCGGGGACCTCTGAGACCGAGCTCGGGGGGCCCTTGAGACAAAGCTCACGGGGCCCGTAAGACCAAGCTTGGGGGGCCCCTGACACTAAGCTCGGAGGTCCCTTGAGACCAACCTCGGGGGGGCCTGAGATCGAGCTCGGAGGGCCCCCTGAGACCAAGCTCAGGGGGCCCCGAGACCAAGCTCGGAGGTCCCTTGAGACCAACCTCGGGGAGGGGCTGAGATGAGCTCGGAGGGCCCCCTGAGACCAGGCTCAGGGGGCCCCCGAGACCAATGCTCGTGTTTTCCAGTACATCAGTTCCAGTTCCAGTACGTGTTTTCCAGTAGGTCAGCCCAAGGGGGGGTCCGCGGACCCCAAGGACCCCCCTTGGCTACGCCACTGGACGCAATGGAGAATCCCTATCACATACTCATCAATTGTCCCCAGCACAATACCCATCGGCAACCCATGCTAGATTACTGCCGAACCCAGAACATCACCGTAGACTTAAAAACTCTGCTCGGTAATGACCATCCCGAGCTACTTGAAAAACTCTTTACATTTTTAAAGGACTCTGGGCTAGAGAAGTTTTTTATAAAAGCACCCCTCCAACAGCTATGATGGCGGGTGCATAGTGTACCCCCAACCTACTACTTACCTGTTTTCTAACCAAGCATTAATGCCATAGACGATACCCTGCAAAATTTAAACACTAGTTGCTTGACCCTAAAATAGTATAGGCTATCATATGCTAATACTAGGTTATCTTAGGCTAGCTTTGCAACCAACGTAGGCTAAAGTAGGTCCCATCTCTTAACCGTAGTGATACCTTTCACTGCGGCTCTAAACTAACCACCCTCATAACTCTTACTAACAATCGATCTGTCCTCTCACACTTCTATTTTCCTCTGTGCGGCGGCTGCCCAGCCGGAGAGGGGAGCTACAACCTCAGCTCCAGGTTGCAGGGTAAATTCGCGGCACCCTGGCCCGGTGTTTAGCGCAGTTTCTAAAGTATGAAAATTATTGCTTTAACGGAGGATTTCGAGTAACGTAGACAAAGCGGACAATCAGTAGCTGACACACAAAATTCTAAATTCCAAATTATAAATTTAAGGTCTTCAACCACAGCGATAACAGTCGTCTCTTCGCACTCTGCGGGTCCAAACTTTTAAAAGAACTCCCTTGGCTTGGCTTATGCCATTGCCACGACCGTCCATTTGCAAGCTGAAACATCTTGCAACCCATTACTTGAAATAACTCCCATTGCTTTGATAGACTAACGTAAAATCTCTCCCTCACGCAAAATTCTAAAATTCTCCCACACACTTCTCTAGAGGCGGGCAAAGGTGCTATGCACAGAACGCCTTATAAAAAGTCTTAAGTCTAAGTCTAAGCCATGCCAACTCAACCAATGGTGTACACGGCAGCCCCTCAGATCTCTATGAAATGAGGTGTATAGGGGTTCTTCATAGCCTAGAAGCCGAATCCGTGGTTGAAACAGACCTTGCAATCTTACTTTCGTAGCAAAAATGACGTCAAATTGTGACGTCATTGCATGCTTCGAAACATTCAAAGCCTTGTATCTCAAAAAGTTAAAAAGATATCTGAAATCAGTCAAAAGTTTTAGAAAGAGGACGCATAGTGAATAAAATTTATGGACAAAAATACTTTTAGATTTTTTTAAACTTATAAAAAAATTCAAACAAAAAATAATATAATTTTAGAGCGAGGATTTTAACTTTCTTGAAATTAATTCACATGAAATCTGCAAGTATTCTTACCCTGAAACCGTAAAAAAAACATTGGGTATCCGATAACAACATATTGTAACAGCTCGCGTTCTTCATGGGCCTCCCGCCAAACGAGCCCCGGAGCCGCCTCGAGCGCTGCATCACCCGAGAAGCGACGCGCCCGACGCGTCGCGTCGGTTTTGAGCTGGGGAGGGGAGGGTGGAGAGACAAGAGACGAAAGATCAAGAGCTTTAAGAAATTGTTAACATTGATTTTTTATGTATAGGCATTCACTTCATCTACGTCTCCGAGTACGACATAATCCGGGCCCGGTTCGATCCGTCACGATAACACGCTAAAATCGCCTAGTGACACTTACATGTAACGGCGGGAATGGCGGGTTTTATTTCGAAGTACATATTTGACGTGCTCATGGAAAAATAAGGACGTGTAACATGACATGTGTTAATATCAAGGCAATTTTCAAATTTTCTTTGCAGCGAATGCAAAAGCTTAAGAAGTGAACAGAAAACAGATAGGGTACCACGCTTATTCGTCTGCATTGGCTTACTTATAGTTTTCGTCTATTGTAAGAGTTCAGTAAAATCTGGAACTGCTTTATTATAGCTGCTGTCACGCAAACAGGAAAAACGAAAATTGAAATGAATTCTTGGTGTCTCAATTTTCTGTCCTTCTCGGTTGGCTCCATTGACAAATATTTATGTATCCCCTTTACGGATCTTGTATGTACGGTGCAATACGTTAGCTACCTGCCGCCACGCTTCAAAATGTTTTACTCCGTTTAAAGCAGTACTCGAGGCGACGAAAATCTTACTGTATTTTTACATCTGTTTGCTTATTGTGACCGACCTTAGAAACTGTTGTTATTGGGAGAACGGGAAACTGAGGGCGTGAGTTGTGGCATGAAGCCTAACCGGAGGTGAAAAAAGTGAAGCTGCGATGGGATACAGTTGTTTACTTAATCCACGGTAAGGGAAGGCGAGATAGGTCGAGGAGGTAACTTCAATTGACACTTCACCTTAATGCAAGTGTTCATACGGCCATCTCCTTTAATTGCTTTAAGCCAGTGGCTTCGCCATTGGAAGGGGTAGGGGCCGGACCCCATGTTTTGGGGAAATTAACAGACTTTCACCTTTAGCATATAACCAATACAAATAATTGTTAAAGGCAGGCTTTAGCCTTTAAATATGATCTTAACGATGTGAAATCCCCTAAAAAATTATATATCCTTCTTTTGAATACAAATATGAAAAAGAGAGTTCCCTTGCTCCCTAGAAATACGTGACGGTGTTCTTGACTTTGGCAGAGTATACAGTAACATTGCGACATATGACTTCTTTGGCTGCCGCCACCGAATGAAGCAGGGAACCACACAGGAAAAATATAAACGGTGTTTTTGCATTGAATCATTTTTTCTGAACCACCTCACAGTTTAGCTGCCCGAATACCGCAAAAATATTGATTGTAATCCCAAACTGCGCTGACATTTCACCCTCTCCGTCCCGGCTGTGCTGAGCCGGCCGGTCATCAGGCATCGCAGCATACAGCCGTCGTGCACGCCCGCTAGTGCCTTGCATTGTGGACAGCAGGGGCGGACGCAGACCCGAGTTTTGGGGGGGCAAACCCATGTCTGCCACTCCTCCTGGGGGGGGCGAAGATATAAGCTACCTCTCCAAGTACATGATAAATCTCGGAGGGAGGGGGGGGCTGGGAGCGAAGATTTTTTGCTCTACAAACCTAGTGTAAACACCTTTTTCAAAAATTTCTCCGGCGTTTGGGGGGGCAAAAGATAGTTTGCCCCCCCTCCAGCGCTATGGGGGAGGGCCATAGCCGGAATGCCCCCCCATGCGTCCGCCAATGGTGGACAGTGGTCTTATTACATTAGAGTGGATCTAGCTACTGGGCTTATATTTCCGTTTGTCAGAAACCGTAATTTCTACGTGACCTGATGGGACCTCACGTAACGAGCACATCCGGAGATCGTACCGGAGCTGGCTCGGACGCGTTTTAGCGCGGCTGACCGAACCCACTAAGCGAGGTCATCATAGCAAAAGCCTCACTAGAGTGCGAAGTGGCATTTGTTTACTGGTGTAGCTTACCGAACTGAGCCCTGCAGAACTCAAGACGAGGTTCCGCAAGACCCGGAACATAAAAAGGCACCTGGGGTTTCCACTGTTTTAGGCCTGTAGACTGCTGAACACAGGATGCCTGAGCAACATCTGCATCACTTTAAGCCGGAGGTTTCCAACCGTGTGATGAAGTAATACACGCATGAGATAATGCTACCGTCAGAGCATGTCTGTGCGTCACTGACTGCAATATGACAATCCGTTTTAGTCAATACAGAACTGAAGTGTTGTTACAATATCCGTTATGATTCAGTTCATTTGCTACACATCGCTCATCAATAAATGCAGCGCAATGGTCTCGTATAATAGAAAGAAAGAGTTTGCTTTGTGTCGTAACGACTGACAAAGTAAATTTACACAACAGTTATAAGCACAATTGGGATCCTCTGGCTGAGCACGAAAGAACAACCGATCCTATTATCTAGTGAGATTAAAACACAAAACGGTCGTTGCGTGCTTAGGTCAGGTCAATACTATTAGACCTGATAATGCTTACAGTTCATACTGCAATGGCAACCCAAACACGATGACGTCAAAATAAGCGTTCTATCGCCATTGTGAGGGAAGTTACCAAATCTAAACCAGTTTCTCCCAATGCGTTTCCAATCGAGAGCTTAGGACCCTGGACAGACCTCAGGTCATGGATATCAGAAATCCCGTTACGACACATTGTTGTACTCGGTGGCCTTATTATGTGAGATGAATATCAGAACGTAAGAGTAATTCTTTTCTCACCGCGGCACCTATAAACGTTTTTTTGGCGGTCACTTGGCCTTGACTGGTGACCTGACCTGATATTGCCGGAACCTTAGATGGTGTCAGAGGCTCCAACAATGACCACGTAGCTTGTATACTGGCGGACGCAGAGGGGAGAGGGGCAAAGGGCCATGGCCGCCCCCAAAATTGCGAAATTTTGACCGATTTTCTTAAACACTATGTTTTCACGATTTCTCCAGAGTTGACCCCCCCGTAAGCGGCCCTCCTGCGTCCACCCCTGAGCACGCATTCCAAGTACGGCGGCGTTGCACGCCTCCGTCTCTCGGTACCAGGCGAAGAATCTTAAAGAAGTTGATAACAGCCCCACATTCCGGCATAGGTTACGATATGATCTTATCGGATGCCCATTATTTTTTTACGGTTTCGGGGTAAGAACACATGCAGATTTCATGTATTTGAATTTCAAGAAAATCAAAGTCCTCACTCTTAAACATTTTCATATTTATATTTCTTATTCCAAATTTTTATCAATCTAGAACATTTTCAGAAACTATTTTTGGCAATCATTGGTATTCATCACGCATCCTCCCTCTAAAACCGTTAACCGATTTCAAATATCTCCGCAACTTTTTTAGGTACAAAGCTTTGAATTTTACCAATCACGGAGTGACGTCACAATTGGACGTCACTGTTGCAATGAAACTAAAACCCAGAGATATATTTCGACCACATATTTGGATTCTAGACTATGAAGAACCCCTCACACATATAATTTCGTAGAGATCTGAGGGGGTGCCGTGTAAAATCACACTTTTACTGGTTGAGTTGGCGTGGATACGTCTCCTCTACGGATATTTCGGGTCCCTGACATGTGTGGGCGGCCCCTGACTGACAAAGGAGGCCCCTAAATGGGAGAGGATGCTTTAACCCGCGCCCCGGTGGGCCTCCGAGCCACCTTCGCCCTGGTGGGGGGGGGTGTTTGAACACCCCCTCGAACTCGGCCCCTATGCGGGATAGAGAACGCTGGTGGACAGCTCATAAAAATTCATGACGCTGCATCCGTCACTTTTTGGCTCAGGTCAATATTGAGGCCATGACAGGTCAAAGAAGGTGGCATTTTGAGTAGAGATTTTGGGCTCTGGAATCTGACGCAGTTGAGTTCGAAGCATTTTTTTAGGAACCATTCGCCTCCTCTCGTCACGGCAAATCGAATGATGTATAGCATGGCCATACTAGGTCCAAACACAAAAATGGCCTGACCTCAGGTCAGGTCAAGGTGACTTTTTCACCTAGCATAGTCAATATGAAAATCAATCGACTCGCAATAGCAATCCAAGCGCAATGATATCAATATAAAAGCTGTATCATCATTGCATGCAAAGTTAGTAACCTAAGTCTAAAAACTGCTCCAGTAGCCCCAGATGACCTATCAGAGGTCACAGGTCAATAATTGTAACATGAACCTGAAAAGGGGCCCAAGATACTACGATGTGGAGAATATGAAGGTATTCTGAGCTGTATCTACATAAATACAGCCCAATTTCTGTTTTTCCCATATATTTCCAATGGAAAGGTCCTGGTCCGTGCTTGAACTTAGGTCATTGATATGAAAAATCCCGGATTATATGTTGTAGCACTCGGTGGGCCCAGTATGTGGTAAAGGTTTCAATTCGATACATTCACCCATTTCTTACTTATGCCACCTAAACAGTTTTGGAGGTGAGGTCACTTGACCTGCACTGGTGACCTGACCTGACGCAACCTTAAAATTTTGGGGAAAGTTGCGGAATTGATCAAGGCTTCTTGAGGCGAGGGTTAAGATTAGCCACAAGAGGTTACCGTTACAATATTGCAAGCCCAGGCCCCTGAACAAATCGAGGAGACCCTATACAACAATGTCAATCACACGTGGAGGCCCCACTCAAAACAGAATAGGCGCCAGTGACGGATCTAGGATTTCGTTAAGGGAGGGGGGCCCAAGCTCGGAGGGCACCGAACCTGGGGGGCGCCGAACCTGAGGGGCGCCAATTTCAGTGGCAGATCTAGCCGGTCGGATTGGAAGGGGCAGACAAAAGGTCGAAAAGCAAAAAAAAACGTCACGCAGTAAAAAGCTGCGCTACCAATATCACTTGCCGGTAGAATTTTGGGTATTTGAGGCGAAAAGCTAAAAAAAACGTCACGGGGTGAAAACTATGGGCTGGAGATACTTCTTCCTATCCAAGGCTGGCTATACTATGACTGGCTATACTATAACTGAGAATTATTGATATTTACTCCATGATTCTGATTAAGGGCTGTGCCTGTTGTAACTCATCATCTTAGATTCTATTAATGTGCGCGCGTTAAAGACCGCGGTCATTGACGGGGAGGTCAGGTCACGTGGTGTGACGTAGTATCCGCCGGATGCCGTGCCAGTGACCTCCAAGTGTTGTAATGGCGCGCAGAAACCGGTTTTAGGCGAGGGATTTGCCGGAAACGTGTGGCTCGGGCGAAGGATTCGCCGGAAATGAGTAGCGCCGTGTGGGCAGGGGAGTGACCCGAGCGCTGGTCAGTGTCGCGCCAACCACCACCGTGTCAAGAGCTAATAATATAGTCTGTCCGTTTAATTTCATATCTTTAATTTCTATTGGTTATCAGATTGGAAGAGCAGTCGGAGATTAACAGTTTATAAGTATTCATGAATCAGCGAGAAGTTACCAGAGGACAATTAGTGAAAGCTTAAATTCACACGTCTTAACCACCTCACTTAAACCAGTGCCCGAATATATAATCTTCAGTGTTTTTTACATTTCCGGATTCGAGGGGACAGGCCAGGGAACATCTTATCAACTTATGTTCTGTTTGAAGTTGAGAGTTGAAACACCAAAATCTTGCTTATAAACTAAAAAGGAGTAGGGGAAAAAAGGAGGTCGATCGCTTTGGGGGTCAAAAACATACTTTTGCCCCGAGCTTTTCCGTTTGGGGAATGCCTTTTTGCCCCTCCCCTGGATCCGCCACTGGCCAATTTACCACCCAAAATGCGGCCAGTGTCAATGAAAACGCGTTTAAAAAGGATTTGTAAATGCTTATTTTCATGAAAGCTTCCTCTTAGTGAGGACATGTTCACGTTTACCATCAAGCATATTTCGGGCCAGCTAACGACTGGCACCTTGGTAGAAAATGCTGAAAGCACCCACTGACACTAACTGAAGCACGATGAGCAAATAATAGTTATCTTCGGTCATGGCGAAAACTGAGGTGTCGTATCCACCACCTCCACTTATCACAGTTGTCCTGGCTAACGGCTCCATACTGAAATAGCCGATTGACGCTAACCTGAGCCTCATAGGCCGCAGAACCTCTGCGGGCCTGGGCCCCTGAGTCTTTGGTGACTTCTCTGAGTTTATATCGAGTCCCCTCAGTTGATCTGGGACCGCTTTAGTTAACCAGGTCCTCACACTGAACTTGAAACCTATATGTCGCTGCTGAAGCCTATTAAGCTTTTCGGGGCCCTTTTATTGATATAGGGCCCCCTGAACAGGTCCTGGGCCCTCTGAGCTAAAAGCTGGAACTCTGAGCCCCAAGCTGGATTAGTGTCCCTTAAGCTGGTCAGGGTCCCCTGGGTTGGTACCGTTTTCGTTTAACTGATATAGATCCCTTCAGCTTGTTTGGGGCCCGTTGTGCGTATCTGGGCACTAGTTCGTCGAGGCACCCAGCTAGTCTGGCCCTATTAGTTTTATGGGCCTTCTGAGCTGCTGCAGGGTCCCCTCAGAGTGTCTGGGCCCCATGAGTTGAAAATTGGACCCCTGGGTTAGTTTTGAGTCCCTGGGCTTATTTAGAAACCGTTTAAATAGGTAGGCACCCCACGCTGGTCTTGAGAATCCTGTGTTGGCACTGAGGTCAAATGTGCTCGTCGGGGGGCTCTTATCTGGGCCCCCTTAACTGGCACGGGCCCCTCAGCTGATTTTGGAGACCCAAAATCCCTCCTACCGGATTCCACCCACGCCAGATTTCCTGACTCCCTGAGGGCCCCTGGGGGCCATTGGGGATTTTTCCCGCGATCAGCGCTGGGGTCCCTCCCCGAGACAAAGCTTACAACATGTCTCTGTCTCTATACTCTAGCGTCTGCCAGAGTTGAGCTAGAATCATTTTTAGGCACAATTCGCTTCCTCTCGTTACGGCGAATCATCAAATAATGTATAATACCTATGACTATACTAGGTTAAAACATAAAAAGGACCTGACCTAAGGCTAGGTCAAGGCCACCATCTAGCCTAGCATAGTCAGTATGCATATCAATCAACTCACAATAATAATAAAAAATGGTATTAAAATACGGATTTTATCAATATTTCCTGCAAAGCAATTGACCCAAGTCTTAAAACCTGCTTAGGAAGCCCCAGATGAACTCTCAGAGGTAACATGTCTAAACTTGCAACATGAACCGATAAAGAGGTCTAGGATACTATGATTTGGGGAATCCGAAGGTATTTCAAGCGCGTCTGCAGACATAGAGCAATTTTTGGGCAAATTTCCGTTTTACCCCATGCATTTTCAATGGAGAGGTCATGATTCGTACCTGTCCCTAGGTCATCGATGGGAAAAATCCCGGAATAAATCTATTAGTACTTTTTGGGAACATTATATGGTACAAGTTTGAATTCGATAGATTCACCCTTTTCCTACTTACGCCAACTTAAACATTTTTTGGGGTGAGGTCACTTGACCTGCACTGGTGACTTGACCTGAGATGACGCAACCTTAAATTTTGAGGGAAAGTTGCGGAATTGATCAATGATAAGGTGTGAAAAGTACTGTGTCGCTTCGCGCCGACGTTTTTTTGTACCACTGGGAGACCTCGAGGGGGTGTTCAAGCACCCCCAACGGGCCGGAACGGGGCGTGAATACTCTAGAACAGGGCTGAGGCCAAAAGGGAAGGCTCTAAACAATGTCTGAAATTTTGGGGTCAAGGTCCTTCAAGGTCATTGACCTATTACAGCACAACCCAACATATTATGCCTAATTTACGCTACAACTAGCGCTGTGTCCAAGCTTACCAATGACCTTTGATCAAGCCTTGATCATCAAGGCCAGTCACCTTTAAAAATTGACCTGTGACCTTGATCTAAGCACTGAATAACCTTTACTTTGATGTAATAGCATACGTTATAATAGGTGTCGTGACATTATGCAACGTCATTTAGGGGCTGTCCAGGAGTACCTGTGCTCATCAGGGACACCTATGCTCTCTGGAGGGGCCTTTGCTTCGATGAGGCACCTGTGCCACCCAGGGGCGCCTTCGCTCCCAAATGGATGCAACCTAGCTATCCAGGGGCATCTTTGCTGTTCCGGGGTGCCTTTGATACCCAGTGTCCAAGGGGAGCTTTTTCTTATCCAGGTTCACCTTGGTATTGAGGGGCGTATTTTTATTCAAGGTAACCTATACTACCCAGTGGCGCCTACCCTATGCAAGGGGCGCTTAGGCTATCCAGGGGGCGGCAATTTGCTATACATAGGGCGCCCTTATGCTCTCCATGGGCACCTCATTCAGAGGGTGCCTCTGATATTCAGGGGCGCTTTTCCTATCAGTAGGGTACCTGTGCCATCTTGGGGCTATTCTTATCAAGGGACGCTGCTGTTATTCAGGAATACCTACACCACTGTCGAGGGTCGCCTTTGCTACCCAGAGGCGCCTTTACTTCTTAGGAAGTTTGGCGCCCGTGCTTAAAGGAGTGCTTTGGCATCGATTGATTGCTCTATTATTGGGCTTAGGTGTGCGTGAACCTTGAGCTCATCTAGCGCCCATATTGTTGCTAAGGAACGCTTATGCTATCAAAGGGCGCCTTTACTATCCAGGGCCTCTGTTTTATTCAAGGCAGTCTGTTCTATCCACGGGCATCTGATATTTCGGGGGGCGGTGCCTAGGTTATTCAGGAGGCGGCTTTTTTCTTCACAGGGGCGCACTATTGCTTTCCAGGGGCGCCGTTACTGCCCAGGGGTGTCTTTCTATCCAGGGGCGCATATGCTGTCTAGGTGTATTTTTCAATCACAGACATGATTGAAATACATGCCCCTACGTTATCCTGGGGTGCTTTTTGTCTCCGGTAAGGCGCTATTTTTCTCTTCCGGGCACCAGTTTATCCAAGGGCACCTATGCTGTCCAGAGAACCTTTGTTATCTAGGGCTGCCTTCGCTGTTAACGGGCACCTTTGCTACCCAGAGGGAGCATTTTACTTTCCTGGAGTGCCTATTTCCATCTAAGGGGCGCATATGCTATCTTGGTGCGCCTTTGCAAACATGGGGCGCACTTTTCTATCCAGGGGCGCCTTTGCACTTGAGGGGGCGCCTCTGCAATCCAGGAGGAGCCCAAAATAGATGGAGAATAAAAATTCTGAAATAAGCGCTCGAGCACTGAAATAAAGTGCCTAGTTATCAGAAAGAGGCGCTCATCTGCTGAGCAGGGAGGACTGCTGGTTGGTGAGGGCAGCGTTCTCGGAAGTGGGGCGCACATACTGAAAAAGGCACCCGGTTGTAGCGATGGAGCACTAAGCCTTCAGTTATAGGTTAATGAAATGTGGTTAAAGGCAGCCCATGTTCAAATTGAGCGCTCGAGCCCTGTAACAGAGCGCGCGACTGTCGGACAGGTGTGCCGAACCATAGACAGTAGGGCAGCTGAAGATGGAAAGGGACACCTATGATATCCTGGGGGCGCCTGTACTCTCAGGTGAGGCGCTTGTTTTCTTTCTCAGGCGCCTAGTTTATCCATGGCCGCCTATGCTGTCCAGATCATCTATTTCAAGAAGGGTTAACTTTGCTGTCCAGGGACGCCTTTGCTATCCCAGGACGCATATGATATCTGTACGGCACTTTATACAAAGGGCGCCGTCCTAACCAAAGGCCGCCTTTCACTTTCACTGAAGTGCCTATTTCTATGTAAGGGGTGCATATATTATCTAGGAGTGCCCTTGATATACGGAGACGCCTTTTTGTCCAGCGGCGCCTTTGCTCTTGAGGGGCGCTGCTCCAAGCCAGGGTAGCTGAAGATGGATAAGGGACATCTATGTTATACATGGGGAGCCTGTACTTTCCAATGGGGCGCTCATTTTCCTTCTCAGGCACCTAGTTTATCTAGGGGGCGCCTAGGCCATCCAAAGGCGCCTTTACTACCGAAAGGGTGCCTTCCTAGGGGCGCCTTTGCTATCCAGGGGCACCTTGGCTTCAAGTCGGTTATCAGGGTTGTCTTTGCTGTCCAGTGGCGCCTTTGCTATCCAAAAGTGCAAATATTATATCCGTGGGCGCTTTATCCAGTGGGCGCCTGGACTATCAACGGGCACTTTTCTATCCAAGGGTTGCATTTATTTTCCTGAAGTGCCTATTTCTATCTAAGGGGCTCCTATTCTGTCCAGGGCACCTATGTTTCCCAGATTTGCCTTTGCTGTCCAGGGACGCCTTTGCTATCCAAGGGCACCTTTCTTAACCAAGGGGCGCATTTTGCTTTCCTGGAGCGCCTATTTCTATCTAAGGGGCGCATATGTTATCTAGGAGCGCCTTTGATACCCAGAGGCGGCTTTTTGTCCAGGGGCACCTTTTCTCTTGAGGGGCGCTGCTCCAATCCAGGGCAGCTGAAGGTGGATAAGGGACATCTATGTTATACAGAGGGAGCCTGTACTTCCCAGTGGAAAGCTCGTTTTCCTTCTCGGGCACCTAGTTTATCCAGGGGGCGCCTAGGCTATCCAAAGACGGCTTTGTGCCTTCCTAGGGGCGCCTTTGCTACCCAGGGGCGCCTTTGCTGTCCACAGCACTTGTGTTATCCAGGGTTGTCTTTGCTGTCCAGGGGCGCCTTTGCTATCGAAGGGTGCATATGACATCCGTAGGGCGCTTTTACAGTGGGCGCCTAGGCTATCAAAGGGCGCCTTTCTCTACCCAAAGTGAGCATTTTATTTTCCTAAAGCGCCTATTTCTATCTAAGGGGCGCTTATGCTGTCCAGGGCACCTATGTTACCAAGATTTGCCTTTGCTGCCCAGGGCGCCTTTCCTAGCCAAGGGCGCATATGATATCCGTAGAGCGCTTCATCCAGGGGGCGCCTAGGCTACCCAGGGGTGCATTAGTTCCCCATGGCGCAATCCTGCTATCTAGTGGCGCCTTTTCTTTGCCGGGGCGCTTTTGTTAGCTTTCTAAATTTCATCTTCAACATTTTACTGGGGCGCAAAAGACCAGTAAAGGCGTCTAGTGTTTGGGCAGGGGCGCTTTGCCATGGTTTTAAGGACTATGTGCTAATTCAAGTTGAATAAGTGGTATCTACCACCTTGGCGCACGAAATGGGTACAGGCGCGCCGCTCATACCGGGCGCCTTCGAGCCCGATATGAGCTAAGCTATGCTGAGGCGCTTCGGAGCTAAGGAGGGCGGGCCCTGGACCCCCTTGGATCCGTCACTGATAGGCGCCTAGCACGCCACATCGAACGGCAGGACAAAACGAGCACGCTAAAACGCCAGTATTTCTGGATCAGAGAATACATCTTCTGATCTGATCCGAACTTCAACGCTGAAGAAGGCATCTAAATTATGCCGAAGCTTCGCGTCCTATGTTTTTTCTAATATATAAACACTAAAACATTTACTTAATCCCATTTGATACAACTGCATCCTGCTCAGAATCATGCATGGCAATGCAGTGAGAATGCTTTGGCTCGATTCCCTGATACACCCAGTCGCTCAGTACAGGGGCGTAGGAACGGTTTGAAAAGTGGGGGCCAACCTAGAGGGGGCCCACCTCAAGGGGGCCCCAGTCCACGGGGGCCTATAATCTTAAAAATTTTAGATAGCTCGTTTAGTGTAATAAGGCATGCATGCACAAAGGATGACAATGTATGGAAAATTGAGAAATTAATGCAGATCAAATTGGACTAACTCCGGACCCCGGATTAACTCTCGGAGCCACCTGAAACTAAATATTGACTCCTGAGAGAGAAACCCGTGAGATTATGAGGGCCCCTGAGACCGACTCTGGGGTGCTCTGAGACTCACTCTTGTGGTTCTTTGAGACAGACTCGGGGACCCCGAGACCGAATCTCGGGGTCCCCTAAGACAGACTCTTGGGGTCCCCTTGACCGACTCTTGGGGTTCTCTGAGACTGACTCTCAGGGGCCCCTGAAATAGACTGTTGCAGGGCCCTGAGAACCACTCTCTGGGGGAGCCCTGAGACTAGCTCGGCCCCCTCCTCTGAGACAGACTCCCGGGGCCCTGATACCGACTTTTGGGGGCCTGATACCAACCCTCAGGGGCCCCCGAAATCTACTTTCGGGGGCCTTGAGACCGACTCTCGGGGCGGGGGCCGTGAGGCCGACTCGGGACGCCCTGAGAACGAATCTTCAGGGGCCCCTGAGACTAACTCTGGGGGCCACGTGATCAGAGAATCCTTTGCAGTGATTCAGATTGGCCCAAGGGGTGGGGGTCTGCGGACGCCTAGGGCCCCCTTGGCTACACCACTGCATCCACACTTCAGGGGCCTCGAAATCACCATTTGGAGGCCCCTAAAATAATTGTTTCCCTAAACCAATACTCCGGAGCCCTTGATACTGATGCCCGGGGGTCCTAAGACCAAGTTCGGGGTCCCACTTAGATCAGGCTCAGGGGCACCCTTAGACCCATGCTCGCGCTTTTCTCAGGAGTAACTCGACGCCGATGTTCCGGGCCCTCAAGATCAATATTTCGAGCCCCCGAGACTAATGCTTGGTACTCAGGAGCCCCTCGATGCCGATGCTCAGGGTCCTGAACCCAGGTCTGGGGGCCCCTGGGACCAAACTCTGGGTCTCATGAGGCCAATGCTCGTGCTTCACTCATGAGTCCCTCGATACCAATAGTCAGGGGCACCCCGAGGGGATCCTGAACCCTGAGACCAAGCTCGGGGGCCCTGAGACCAAGCTCGAGGGGACCCTGAGACCAAGCTCGGATGCTCCCTGAGACCAAGCTCGAGGGCCCTGACACCAAGCTCGGGGGTTCCTTGAGACCAAGCTCGAGACCCCGTGAGACCAAGATCGAAAGGCCCGTGAGACCAAACATCGAAAGGCCCATGAGACCAAGCTTGCTCC
Organism: Lepas anatifera; assembly: GCA_034440635.1. Taxonomy (NCBI): domain Eukaryota; kingdom Metazoa; phylum Arthropoda; class Thecostraca; family Lepadidae; genus Lepas; species Lepas anatifera. The sequence goes on along the minus strand of JAOTON010001773.1, from coordinate 178,446 downwards.
CTGAGACCAAGCTCGGTTGTCCCCTGAGACCAAGCTCAGGGCCCCTGAGACCAAGCTCACGGGCCCCGAGATCAATATTCGGTATTCCAGAGCCCTCGATACCGATGATCGGGGGTCCCCTGAGACCAAGCTCTGGGGCACCCTGAGACCAAAATCGAAAGGCCCGTGAGACCAAGATCGAAAGGTTCGTGAGTCCGAGCTCAGGGGCCCTGAGACCAAGCTCAGGCGTTCCCTGAGACCAAGCTCGGAGGGCCCCTGAGACAAAGCTCGGGGGCGCTGAGACCAAGCTCGGTGGCCCTCTGAGACCAAGATCAGGGCCCCCGAGACCAATGCTCATGTTTTCCAGTGCATACGGTCAGCCTTATGCATCAGATGCCCTCGGATGCCCCCTGACACCAAGCTTGAGGGCCCCTGAAACTAAGCTCGGGGAGAGGGGGCCTGAGACCAAGCTTGGGGACATCCCTGAGACCAAGCTCGGGGGTCCCCTGAGACCAAGCTCGGGGGCCTGAGACCAAGCTCGGGGGTTATCTGAGACCAAGCTCGGAGGGCTCCTGACACCAAGCTCAGGGGGCCCCTGAGACCAAGCTCAGGGGCCCTGAGACCAAACTCGAAAGGCCCCCTGATACCAAGCTCAGGAGCTCCCTGAGACCAAGCTCGGAGGGCCCCCAGACACCAAGCTCAGGGCCCCTGAGACCAAGCTCAGGGGCCCCTGAGATCAAAATCGAAAGGCCCGTGAGACCGAGCTCGGGGAAGAGGGGCCCTGAGGCCAAGCTCAGGACCCCTGAGACTGAGCGCAGGGGTCCCCCAAGATCAATATTCGGTACTCTGGAGCCCTCGATACCGATTATCGGGGCCTCCTGAGACCAAGCTCGGGAGGCCCCACCGAGACCAAGCTCAGGGGCCCCCGAGATCAATTTTTGTGTTTTTAGTGCATAAGGTCGGCCCAAGGGGGTCCGCGGACCCCAGGGACTCCCTCCCCTGGCTACACCACTGTCAGAACATCTCAAGGGACCCATTCAAGCTCACGGCCGCCAGGTCAGTGGCTGTAAAGCCTTATAGGGGTCCCAGACCATCTCAGGGGCCCTCAGTTCAACACAGAGGCCCATATTAGCTCTGATGACCAGATAAGCTTAAAGGCCTGGATCATCCAGGGCCCTTGCCGGCATATTTGGGGTTTCAGAACAGTCCAGGGTTTCAATTAAAGCTTATAACCCAATTTCAAAGCAGGGCCCTATTCCTGTGCAGGGACCTCAGATAAGTTTAGGGTCTTCTGTGCATCACAGGGGATCCAGATTAGCTCAAAGGACAATATTAACTTTACGGTCCCAGCTCAGCTCAGGGGCCCCCAGGTCGGTGGATATAGGTTTTGGCCAACTCACGGGGCCCTGTTCAAGGTTACGGCTCCTAGCTCAGTTTAGGCATCCTAGAACAGTTCATGCTGCCCAAACCATCTCCGGGGCGCTCAGTTCAGCTCAAAGAGCCCAGATTAGCTCGTTTGGTATCAGAGGCCAGTTCAGGGGCCCCGAGAAGCTCAGGGGGCCTTAAAATCAACTCATATGACCTCAACTTATTTTAGGGGCACAGGTAAGTTTAACGGGGTTCCGGGGCAAGCTATCGGGCTAGTTTGAGTTTCTCGCTTGATATTACAGTTGTTAATATTCTTACCTCCGTTGCGGGGGCCCATCACAGAAAAGTGGGGGCCAGTGGCCCCTGGCCCCCCGGTTCCTACGCCTATGGCTCAGTATTTAACGACGTAGGTCAGCTGGCAACTGACCGGTGAGAGGGTAGCCTGAGCGGGACGAACCTCCCTGTGCTGTATGGGAAGTTAAACATTAGCTTAATCTACTATCGTGAGAATCGTTTGCTCGGACAGTGGGGTCGATGTTTCTGGCACAAGTCTATTAGCGATTTTAGCGAGACTGATCCCAAAGACCGAACTGAAATATCATGGAAAAAATCCATAAAAGCGGCGAAAATACTTGCTAGAGACCAACGACACTCGTGCTGATAATTGGCGCGTCAAAAACGGTACCACCATCAGTTGAAAGCGCAACGATGGTGTCAGGACTAGCCCGCCAGCCGGCGTTTGGGATTGCGGGAGAACAAATCGGACATTCCAGAAACATTCTGGATAATAATGCAGCCAAAAGTTTTCGTAGCCAAAGTGACCATTTCTCAATAAGACAGCTGGCGGCGGTAATTCCTAGCTGCGAGTGCCTTCAACGGTCAGGCGACGGCGCAACCGGCGATAGCTCTAGCTGCGAGTGCCTTCACCGGTCAGGCGACAGCGCAACCGAGGCACTCCGAGTATAAAAAACAAGGAAGCTAACGATTCCGGGACAGCTGGTGTCCCCGGCTCTCCGATCAGGATCCAATATTAACTCATTGAGGGAATGTGATACTTCTACAATGGAATTTCAAATGAGATCACCATAATACAGAGCGTACCGGAAAAAAACTAGGTTTGACATTTCATCTGTCCCAAAACTCTCCGCATGCGAAAAAACAAGCTTGCATTGAGAGGGGCTATAGACCCAAAGGAGCCAAGACTCCCCTGCGCCAAAGTCTACGCATCCACCGCCAGTCGCTGCGCACATAGGGAAGCGGAGACTCAGCAGCGGACATCAGTGAGCTTAGCAATTAGAACGCTTGAAAGCGCCACTTTCGTGAACTTTGAACTACATGACCATCCAGGTTGGCGTGCCCTGAACCCCAAATGAGCAATCAAACCAAACATGAAGCCGATTTTTTTGGGATGCTCTACGCGACTGATGCTAAATAAAAATTCCATCTCGTGAAGGCGTCGTGTTCCCTTTGAGGCTTGCATCAAAGAGCACATATTAGCCAGTGCCCGTCCCTCCCGTGGTGAGCCAGCCCGCCGTCGACGGCGTCGGTACCATCAGCTGCCGGTCAGTACCTGCTTGCATTTGCAGCACTGCAGGTCCTGCAGCACGAATGCGGTGAGGCCGCGCTGCAGCGCCGACAGCAGCGCGTGCTGCAGCTCCTCGCTATCATACGGCGTCTCGCAGAGCGCGCACTGCCAGCACCGCCTGCCGGGACACACAGCTGACGTCACGGACGTCACAACTGATGGCTCTCCTCTCCTCATCGTCTGCACCTCATAAAACGTTATCAAACCATACACCCTAACACACGACATAAAACTACTAGCAGATCTAAAGACAACTCAGGTCATTACAAAAAATAAGGCCCACAACAAGGCAAATATTGTATGGGTAGATCTGGGAGCTCAGACCGCGTACGTTCTGGGCGGGCAGCCCGTGTAAATACGTTGTGGGAGGAGAGTCGGTTTACGTCCTGGGCGGGCAACCCGTGTAAATACGTTGTGGGAGGACAGTCGGTTTTCGTTCTGGGCGGGCAGCCCGTGTAAATACGTTGTGGGAGGACAGTCGGTTTACGTTCTGGGCGGGCAACCCGTGTACATACGTTGTGGGAGGACAGACGGTTTTCGTTCTGGGCGGGCAGCCCGTGTACATACGTTGTGGGAGGACAGTCGGTTTTCGTCCTGGGCGGGCAACCCGTGTACATACGTTGTGGGAGGACAGTCGGTTTACGTTCTGGGCGGGCAGCCCGTGTACATACGTTGTGGGAGGACAGTCGGTTTACGTTCTGGGCGGGCAGCCCGTGTACATACGTTGTGGGAGGACAGTCGGTTTTCGTCCTGGGCGGGCAGCCCGTGTAAATACGTTGTGGGAGGACAGTCGGTTTTCGTTCAGAGCGGGCAGCCCGTGTAAAGGACAGTCGGTTTTCGTTCTGGGCGGGCAGTGCGTGTACGTACGTTGTGGGAGGTCGGCCGGCGTACGTACCGGCCATTGCTCTCTCCAACGTGCGGGTCCTGGCAGAGGTCCAGGTCTCGGCAGTGGTTGCACGCCTTGCAGATAACCTCGGGCAGCACATGGGATACGCAGGGGTCGACCCACTCGGCCTCTGGCGCGAACTCTCCCACCCCGACCAGCCGCAGCAGGTCGCGGCGCAGTTTACACACCTCGGTCTGCACGTGCGCGTCCAGTGAGAGCACCTGCCGGGCGGGGGCCAGGCGCGGGCCGTCAGCTGCCAGCTGTACTGCTGCCTGCCGGGCGGGGGCCGTCAGCTGCCGGCTGTACTGCTGCCTGCCGGGCGGGGGCCAGGCGCGGGCCGTCAGCTGCCGGCTGTACTGCTGCCTACCACTGCGTCCGAAGCCCACAGGTCCTCCCATGGCGCCGTCAGTCACATATAACATGGTTGAAGATAACCTACTATGGAGCTATTCCAATGCATGCCATGAAAAAGGTTGAGGTGAGGCGGCCAGATTTCTGGGCCCAAAGAAGTAAAAATAAACTCCAAAAAATCAAAATTAATTTTTCATTCCACTCCGATTCGAGACTCGAGCCTTCATTGGCCCTTTTAGCCCAATTTGGCTGTTTCGGAGCATTTTAAGCCAAATTATGCCTGCCATTCTTATCTCCTCCATTTCTCGTGGAGGGCGCTGGTTCAGCTGCGATACTCTACTGGAAACACTGTTCAGCTGCAGCGTTAAGACTATGGCTGACGATGATAATTGGAGTTTTAGGGCACTGCAGCTGCAGAGGCTATATGTGCCCGAGACTATGGCCGTCCGACTGTGTGCATGTGATTGCGAACGTGCCACACTAGAGAACACAATCCAAGAGCAGCCGTCACCGCAGGAAATATCTGTGCCAGGGAGGCTAACCTTGCAGATAGCCTTGACGAACTCGAGCGCCGGGTACTGCAGCAGCAGGTGGGACCCGGGCAGTTGCGGGAACACCGGGTTGGGCTCCGTGCCACGCGTGGCGTGCAGCTTCTTCTGCATCTTCTGCGTGATCCTGCACACCAGCACCAGGTCAACACGGGCAGCAGACACCCAGCACAGCGGCAACGGACCGCCACCGCGACTGAACAGTACAGAGGAGCGGGGAGCAGAGTACAGAGGAGTGGGGAGCAGCGACAACGGACCGCGACTGACAGTACAGAGGAGCGGGGAGCAGCGACAACGGACCGCGACTGAACAGTACAGAGGAGTGGGGAGCAGCGACAACGCACTAAGTACAGAGGAGCGGAGAGCAGCGACAACGGACCACCACCGCGACTGAACAGTACAGAGGAGCGGGGAGCAGCGACAACGGACCGCTACTGACAGTACAGAGGAGCGGGGAGCAGCGACAACGGACCGCGACTGAACAGTACAGAGGAGTGGGAGCAGCGACAACGGACCGCGACTGACAGTACAGAGGAGCGGGGAGCAGCGGAAACGGACCGCGACTGAACAGTACAGAGGAGTGGGGAGCAGCGGCAACGGACCACCACCGCGACGACAGTATTGAGGAGCGGGGAGCAGCGGCAACGGACCGCGACTGAACAGTACAGAGGAGTGGGAGCAGCGACAACGGACCGCGACTGACAGTACCGAGGAGTGGGGAGCAGCGACAACGGACCGCGACTGACAGTACAGAGGAGCGGGGAGCAGCGGCAACGGACCGCGACTGAACAGTACAGAGGAGGCGGGGAGCAGCGACAACGGACCGCGACTGACAGTACAGAGGAGCGGGGAGCAGCGACAACGGACCGCGACTGAACAGTACAGAGGAGTGGTGATCAGACAACGACCGCACTGACAGTACCGAGGAGTGGGAGCAGCGGCAACGGACCACCACCGCACTGACAGTATGAGGAGCGGGGAGCAGCGGCAACGGACCGCGACTGAACAGTACAGAGGAGTGGGAGCAGCGACAACGGACCGCGACTGACAGTACCGAGGAGCGGGGAGCAGCGACAACGGACCGCGACTGACAGTACAGAGGAGCGGGGAGCAGCGGCAACGGACCGCGACTGAACAGTACAGAGGGGCGGGGAGCAGCGACAACGGACCGCGACTGACAGTACAGAGGAGCGGGGAGCAGCGACAACGGACCGCGACTGAACAGTACAGAGGAGTGGTGATCAGCGACAACGGACCGCGACTGACAGTACAGAGGAGCGGGGAGCAGCGACAACGGACCGCGACTGACAGTACAGAGGAGTGGGGAGCAGCGACAACGGACCGCGACTGACAGTACAGAGGAGCGGGGAGCAGCGACAACCGACCGCGACTGAACAGTACAGAGGAGCGGGGAGCAGCGGCAACGAACCGCCATCGTTACCAAAACACAATCATAGTTACTTTCACCGTTTGAGCATGAAGCCTAATGTGCCACATCACAGGCGAAGATGCAGCTCCGCGATATTCCGACCAGTTCTGGCACCAACCATCGTGAGAAACCCAGCGCCCGTCCACCCTACAGACACCGGCCATCGCGAGAAACCCAGCGCCCGTCCACCCTACAGACGCCGGCCATCGCGAGAAACCCAGCGCCCGTCCACCCTACAGACGCCGGCCATCGCGAGAAACCCAGCGCCCGTCCACCCTACAGACGCCGGCCATCGCGAGAAACTCAGTGCCCGTCCACCCTACAGACGCCGGCCATCGCCAGAAGCCCAGCGCCCGTCCACCCTACAGACACCGGCCATCGCGAGAAACCCAGCGCCCGTCCACCCTACAGACGCCGGCCATCGCGAGAAACCCAGCGCCCGTCCACCCTACAGACACCAGCCATCGCGAGAAACCCAGCGCCCGTCCACCCTACAGACACCGGCCATCGCCAGAAACCCAGCGCCCGTCCACCCTACAGACACCGGCCATCGCAAGAAACCCAGCGCCCGTCCACCCTACAGACACCGGCCATCGCGAGAAACCCAGCGCCCGTCCACCCTACAGACGCCGGCCATCGCGAGAAACCCAGCGCCCGTCCACCCTACAGACACCAGCCATCGCGAGAAACCCAGCGCCCGTCCACCCTACAGACACCGGCCATCGCGAGAAACCCAGCGCCCGTCCACCCTACAGACACCAGCCATCGCGAGAAACCCAGCGCCCGTCCACCCTACAGACACCAGCCATCGCGAGAAACCCAGCGCCCGTCCATCCTACAGACACCAGCCATCGCGAGAAACCCAGCGCCCGTCCACCCTAAGACGCTGGCCATCACGAGAATGCTCATCATCATTATAATCGAATTAGCGTCTTATCACGGTCCTCATTATGTTGTAGCGTCCTCGTTATCACGGTAGCGTGAATGGCTTTCGTGAGAATACTTGCTGTCCACACTCACAGGAAGAGCTTCTGCGCCATCTCGCCGGTAATGAGGTTCTTGGCGAACTCCACAGCGTCCTGGAACTTGGGCTGTGGCTGGCTGCCCACCCGCCGTCGCACAGGGGTCCGACCTATCGCAGGGGAACCAGTTTAGCTGGAGAGGGGCGCCAGGAGGCAGGACAGGTGACAAAGGGAGCCCGAGTGATGCACAATAACATGCACAAGAATGCACCACTGTACCTTAGGGCTTACAGGTAACGACAAGGCATGACTAGGGAGATTGTGGCTGCGCTCTGCTCCAACTAATGTATCGAAAAATCCGACCATCTAACTGGGATCTTAATTAGCCCTGGTAGAGGCTCATGCGTAAATACCAAACAAATCACTCACGAAATTATCATTTAGAAGATATCTTTATATCGTACAATTTTTCGCCACACTTGCTCGGGAACTTTGGCGAGAATGTAGTGCATACACTTAATTTTTTATATTGTATGAAGCCTCGACAGAGGAGACTTTCATGGATACAATTTTAGTGCTATCCTAAAAGCCCTGGATATATTACGACACCTGAAAACCCGATGTCGAGTGCTACCTAAGTCCGCGACTGGTAGCGACGCCCTCGGGTACAACAGAGCGGGGTCCGCCGGGAGCACTCTGACGCCAACTCGCCCCGTCAGGGTGAGGCAGCACGGGCTGAAACACTCGGCGGGGGCCCCCACGCTGCGGCGAGTACCAAGGTGTAGCGGGTAAGCTGCAGCGCAGCACCCTGTCCCCACTGTCTGGCGTCCCCAGAGCCCGGCGGCCCTCCACCAGCTCTCACCTGGCGTGAGGGCGTCCACCTCAGCCGCGATCTGCTGGTACACAGCGGATATGTAGGAGGCCACGACGGCGTTGAAGTTGGTCTGGCAGGCGCCCGCCTCCGGCAGGTAGCTGGCGAGGTTCCAGGACATGTCGACGGCTAGCTGCCGGCAGCCAGACACAGGGCCACGTTCAGAGCCGCCGCGGCTTTAACCCGCACCTTGGCCACATTCCTCCCCCAGGGCCGGTCAGACACAGAGCCACGTTCAGAGCCGCCGCGGCTTTAACCCGCACCTTAGCCACACTCCTCCCCCAGGGCCGGTCAGACACAGGGCCACGTTCAGAGCCGTTGCGGCTTTAACCCGCACCTTGGCCACACTCCTCCCCCAGGGCCGGTCAGACACAGGGCCACGTTCAGAGCCGCCGCGGCTTTAACCCGCACCTTAGCCACACTCCTCTCCCAGGGCCGGTCAGACACAGGGCCACGTTCAGAGCCATTGCGGTTTAACCCGCACCTACCCACTCCTCCCCCAGGGCCGGTCAGACACAGACCACGTTCAGAGCCATTGCGGCTTTAACCCCACCTTACACCCCCCCCCCCCGGGGGGGGTGAGACACAGGGCCACGTTCAGAGCCGTTCGGCTTTAACCCGCACCTTCACCCCTCCAGGTCGTTCAGACACGGCACGTTCAGTGCCGCTGCCGTTGGAACGCGCACCTTAGCCACACTCCTCCCCAGGGTCGTTCAGACACGGGCACGTTCAGTGCCGCTGCCGTTGGAACGCGCACCTTAGCCGGACTCCTCCCCCAGGGCCGGTCAGACACGGGCACGTTCAGTGCCGCTGCGGTTGGAACGCGCACCTTAGCCACACTCCTCCCCAGAGTCGTTCAGACACGGGCACGTTCAGTGCCGCTGCCGTTGAACGCGCACCTTAGCCGGACTCCTCCCCAGGGCCGGTCAGACACGGGCACGTTCAGTGCCGCTGCCTTGGAACGCGCACCTTAGCCGGACTTCCCCAGGGCCGGTCAGACACGGGCACGTTCAGTGCCGCTGCGGTTGGAACGCGCACCTTAGCCGGACTCCTCCCCAGGGCCGGTCAGACACGGGCACGTTCAGTGCCGCTGCCGTTGGAACGCGCACTAGCCGGACCTCCCCAGGGCCGGTCAGACACGGGCACGTTCAGAGCCGCTGCCGTTGGAACGCGCACCTTAGCCGGACTCCTTAGGCCGGTCAGTTTCAACGACGCACCAACTGCAAGGACATATGGCGTCGCAAACTCCACCCTCACGGGCGGGGTTGCATTGCTGCAAGAATTTACAGTGTTGAGCCCAGATTATATCCATGCAGAGAACTCACCAACCCCGAACCCGTATTGCGGCGTATCTCGTTATTTTAAACCGCGTCCTCCACTCTACATGCCCATATGGTCCGCGACGATGACCCCTGCAGTCACGGCGCTGACAATCACGGCACATCATTGCAAAAGGCTTTCTGCGGTGCTTCTGTTACAACAGGGAAAATTTGCAGTACCCGGCGAAGGCAGCGGCAGTGGTTCTTTGCGGCGTTAGGCCGCGGATGTCTGTGTCAGTATCCGCTACAGCAGCCGCCCAGGCGGCGGTACGGCTCCGAGTGTTTCCTAGCGTCAGTACGACCGCCCCCCGCTCACCCCGTCATCGTCCTCCTCGTCGTCAGCAGCCGCCTCCTGCGGCGGCGCGCCACCCTCAGCGGAGCTGGCCGGATCCTCCGCCGGCGAGGTCTGGGGCAGCGTCCCGCGAACACCTCCGTAATTGGCCTGAGGGCGAGACGACACACCCACTGGTAAGATAGCAACACGGAGCGGCTTGAACGGCCTCCAACTTCAAAGTAAGGCGACTCAAAGACAACCGCAACACCTGGGACCCACGACGGGGAGATACCTCGTGTCATGACGAGCTCAACACACAAAAGCCCAGCCAAAGGTAGTCTCCTGCACAGTTACACGGGACACTGCTCTTGGATTTGACCCGGCGGATGACGACGCTCGCCCGACACAGGCAGCGATGCTGGTCCACCCAATTCCGCACGGACGTTTGCGGCTTTTACGCCAATATCGACGCCCTTTCTGTCGCTATTGTCTTCGTATGTCAATAAATGTATCTGTAACTGTACCTCCCAGCCAGTGGCACTGGTCCATCCCACCACACACAGTCCCCTCAGCAGGTGACGCTGGTCCATCCCAGCCCACACAGTCCTCTCAGCCAGTGACGCTGGTTCATCCCCCACAAGTCCTCTCAGCCAGTGGCCAGTGACGGCCCGCTGGTCCATCCCACCCCACACAGTCCTCTCAGCAGGTGACGCTGGTCCATTCCACCCCACACAGTCCTCTCAGCCAGTGGCCAGTGACGCTGGTCCATCCCAGCCCCCACAGCCCTCTCAGCCAGTGACCAGTGACGCTGGTCCGCTGGTCCATTCCACCCCACACAGTCCTCTCAGCAGGTGACGCTGGTCCATTCCACCCCACACAGTCCTCTCAGCCAGTGACGCTGGTCCATCCCACCCCACACAGTCCTCTTAGCCAGTGACCAGTGACGCTGGTCCATTCCACCCCACACAGTCCTCTCAGCCAGTGGCCAGTGACGCTGGTCCATTCCGCCCCACACAGCCCTCTTAGCCAGTGACGCTGGTCCTTTCCGCCCCACACAGTCCCCTCAGCCAGTGACGCTGGTCCATTCCACCCCACACAGTCCCCTCAGCCAGTGACGCTGGTCCATCCACACAGTCCTCTCAGCCAGTGACCAGTGATGCTGGTAAATTCCACCCCACACAGTCCCCTCAGCCAGTGACGCTGGTCCATTCCACCCCACACAGTCCCCTCAGCCAGTGACGCTGGTCCATCTCACACAGTCCTCTCAGCCAGTGACCAGTGATGCTGGTAAATTCCACCCCACACAGTTCTCTCAGCCAGTGACGCTGGTCAATCCCACACAGTCCTCTCAGCCAGTGACCAGTGATGCTGGTAAATTCCACCCCACACAGTCCCCTCAGCCAGTGACGCTGGTCCATTCCACCCCAAACAGTCCTCTCAGCAGGTGACGCTGGTCCATTCCACCCCACACAGTCCTCTCAGCAGGTGACGCTGGTCCATTCCACCCCACACAGTCCTCTCAGCCAGTGACGCTGGTCCATTCCACCCCACACAGTCCTCTCAGCCAGTGGCCAGTGATGTTTGTCCATTCCACCCCACACAGTCCTCTCAGCCAGTGGCCAGTGACGCTGGTCCATTCCACCCCACACAGTCCTCTCAGCAGGTGACGCTGGTCCATTCCACCCCACACAGTCCTCTCAGCCAGTGACGCTGGTCCATTCCACCCCACAAAGTCCTCTCAGCCAGTGGCCAGTGGCGCTGGTCCATCCCAGCCCACACAGTCCTCTCAGCCAATGATGCTAGTTCATTCCACCCCACACAGTCCTCTCAGCCAGCGACGCTCGTCCATCCCACCCCACACAGTCCTCTCAGCCAGTGACGCTCGTCCATCCCACCCCACACAGTCCTCTCAGCCAGTGGCCAGTGGCGCTGGTCCATCCCACCCCACACAGTCCTCTCAGCCAGTGGCCAGTGGCGCTGGTTCATTCCACCCCACACAGTCCTCTCAGCCAGTGACGCTGGTCCATTCCACCCCACACAGTCCCCTCAGCCAGTGACGCTGGTCCATTCCACCCCACACAGTCCTCTCAGCAGGTGACGCTGGTCCATTCCACCCCACACAGTCCCCCCAGCCACTGACGCTGGTCCATCCAACACAGTCCTCTCAGCCAGTGACCAGTGACGCTGGTCCATTCCACCCCACACAGTCCCCTCAACCAGTGACACTGGTCCATTCCACCCCACACAGTCCTCTCAGCAGGTGACGCTGGTCCATTCCACCCCACACAGTCCTCTCAGCCAGTGACGCTGATCCATTCCACCCCACACAGTCCTCTCAGCCAGTGGCCAGTGATGCTTGTCCATTCCACCACATACAGTCCTCTCAGTCAGTGACCAGTGGCGCTGGTCCATCCCACCCCATGCAGCCTTCTAGCCAGTGGCCAGTGGCGCTGGTCCATCCCACCCCACACAGTCCTCTCAGCCAGTGGCGCTGATCCATCCCATTCCTCACAGTCCCCTCAGCCAGTGACGCTGGTCCATCCCACACAGTCCTCTCAGCCAGTGACCGGTGACGCTGGTCCATTCCACCCCACACAGTCCTCTCAGCCAGTGGCGCTGATCCATCCCATTCCTCACAGTCCCCTCAGCCAATGACGCTAGTCCATCCCACAAGTCCTCTCAGCCAGTGACCAGTGACGCTGGTCCATCCCACCCCACACAGTCCTCTCAGCCACTGAGGCTGGTCCATTCCACCCCACACAGTCCTCTCAGCCAGTAACGCTGGTTCATCCCGCCACACAGTCCTCTCAGTCACTGAGGCTGGTCCATTCCACCCCACACAGTCCTCTCAGCCAGTGACGCTGATCCATCCCACCCCACACAGTCCTCTCAGCCAGTGACGCTGGTCCATCCCACCCCACAGAGTTACCTCAGCCATCTGCGCCACGCCCTCCAGCACACACACACTCACGGGGTCCAGCCATAGCAGGTACTGCCAGCAGTGGGTGTAGGACAGCTCCACGCCCTGGAACAGCTCGCGGGACCGCACGGCGCCCAGCACGTAGTCCAGGTAGGCGCGCGCGTCCGGCACCGTCCGCTTCTTGGTGCACACCACGATCTTGTTGAAGTTGGCGTAGACGATGGCTGCGCCGAGCCGTTGCAGCTCAGAGATCAGCTGACAGCGTACGGAGGAGGTCAGCGCGCGACGTGACAACTCACGGCCACTAACCACTCAGAGACAGAGACCTGCCGAGAGAGGCTGGTGGTTCGTTTTGAGGAAATATAGATCCACTGGAGCTCAGAGATCAGGGTAGGGCTGCAGGATGAACCGTCAGTAGTGCAAGAACAAAGAGCCGCTGAAGCTGAAAAGACAGCGACCGGCGGGCGGTAACCCAATCCCACCAGTTGTTCCCATCATACACTTCACAAAAATAACTCAGAATGACAGACAGCATAACGTATATCTCCCGTTAGTACTGAAGAATCAGGGAAATAAAGGGTTATCAAAGAATACCAGTGTGATTAATTGATCAATTGCAGTAAAGTCCACGAGGATTTGTTTCAAAACATTTCAGCCCAATGGTGGCGATGTTCTTAACACGCGCATCGAAGGGGGTCTGAGCCACCTTCGCTTTGACGGGGAGGGGCGGGTACCCGCCCCTAAGATCTAAAGAACAACGCTAGATAGAGAAAAACAGTAAAAGGCGTTGGGTAGCCCATCCACTTCTCAATCGAAAATATCGGAACCACTTTTTTGGCAGGTCACATTTGAGGTCAATTCAGGTCAAAACACGCCGTCATAGGGATAACATGAAAATGAAGGTTTTCGGTCATTACATCTGAACAAGTAAAGATAAAGTAAAACAATCTAGACCATTGCAATCCTCGCAGCAAGCCGAATCGAATGATATCCAATATGACCTTGCTAGGTCAAATCAGGTCAAATATGGTTTTTGACCTAAACTGAGATCAGGTCAAGGTCAAATTGGGTCAAAACTCATTCATTAGAACCGAAAAGACAAGGCCAATCCAATGAAGCTAAAATAAACACTATCACCATCCATTATCAAGTTATTCAGTTCAAACCACTTTTCCCACGTATTTCCAATGGAGAGGGCATGGCTCGTACCTGACCTTAGGCCATCGATATAAAAATACCGGAACATATTTTAGAGAACTCGGTGGACCCATTATATTCTATGAGTTTCAATCATATAAGTTCACACTGTTCGACTTATGCTATCTTAAACTTTCAAGGTCAGGTCACTTGACCTGTACTGGTGACCTAACCTGAGATAACCTACCCTTAAAACTTTGACAAAAGTTGTAAAAATGATCAGAGAAGAGGCATGCGAAGTACGGCGGCGCTACGCGCCGCCGTTTTTATACTCTCTCCAAAAAACCCGAGGGGGCAGATGCCCGCCCCCCGTCAATGCGCGTGTTAAGGGACAAGAAGCACGCATCGGTCCCTTCTGGCTCAAACCTTTCGCTAGTCCCTTTTGGAAGTGCTCAGCGTTTCAAACCCAAAGTTCTGAATGAGGTGTGCAAAGATACATTGACGACATTTTGTTCGAATTCTGAAGTTTGACTCGCGATGATTGTACTTCGATCAAAGGGGGCATCATCAATCTGCGAGTTTTCGCCACAAGCCTGCTGTGACAGGACCACATAATAGGATCTAAGATCTTACAACTACGGCACCTGGGCCGGACGCACCTGGAGGAACAGCTTTTTCATGACCACGTGCAGGATCTTCTTGAGCGCGGGGTCGTACAGCAGCGCACTGGGACTGCGCAACCACCTGAAACACAGAGCCGGGACGGTGGGGACTCGGGATCTCCTCTCTCCGTCCGTCCCCCTCCTCTCTCTCTCTCTCTCTCTCTCACTCACTCTCTCACTCACTCACTCACTCACTCACTCACTCACTCACTCACTCACTCACTCACTCACTCACTCACTCACTCACTCACTCACTCACTCACTCACTCACTCACTCACTCACTCACTCACTCACTCACTCACCCTCACTCACCACTCCTCACTCACTCCTCACTCTCTCACTCCTCACTCACTCTCTCTCTCTCTCACTCTCTCACTCTCTCTCTCTCTCACTCCCTCACTCACTCTCTCTCTCTCTCACTCTCACTCTCACTCACTCCTCACTCTCTCTCTCTCTCTCTCTCTCTCTCTCTCTCTCTCTCTCTCTCTCTCTCTCCCGCATAGATGTGTGAGAAAACTTCGTTTATGTAGGAAAACATTTGATAGTCTCACTTATTTTCACAGCCTCCTACAGCAGATAATAAGCAGTGACATGGCCATCCAAAGCAAACAAAAAGTCCGCACGACCCACACTGAGGCGGCACTCAGAATATTCAGAAGACAGCCCGCCAAGTTGAGCCAGCGGGAGCTAAGGGCACATATTTGTTAGACCGGGACCAAAAGCTACATAAGAGTCTGGCTGGGCTGCATCATGCTGCCACTGCAGCACCCTGACCTGTAAAGGTGCACCAGCTGGTAGTCGGCGAACACATTCTGGTGCTGGGTGACATCCAGCAGCAGCGACTGCACCATCGACCTCAGCACCTGGCGGGAAACAGAGTCACGTGACTGCACCATCGACCTCAGCACCTGGCGGGAAACAGAGTCACGTGACTGCACCATCGACCTTAGCACCTGGCGGGAAACAGAGTCACGTGACTGCACCATCGACCTTAGCACCTGGCGGACACACGGTCACGTGACTGCACCATCGACCTCAGCACCTGGCGGACACACGGTCACGTGACTGCACCATCGACCTCAGCACCCACACGTCGGTCAGATACGCATCACCTCAGACCCCACGTGTCCACATCGCTCCTCAAACAAGACCCAGAATTACAGAGCAGGTGCGCCCGGATCACGCAGCAGATGGAGCATTTGGCAGATCACGGAGTACTTTTTTGGGCCAAGCTCCTTCACTGACCAAACGAATTTAATGACACTTCAGCCGCTGACGGCTATAAAGTAGCTACAGAACGGCACTAATGATGGAGTGGAACAAATCACAGGAAGTCTATAGATGAACCATTCACTTCTGGAAAAAAATTGGCACACCTGCTCCAAGGCAATTGCTATTTTGATCAAATGAGTCGGAAAAGGGGGACCAGGGGAGCCTGCCCCCACTTTTTGGCCAACAATTTCCTGATCTCAGTCAAAATGGAAGATAACCGTACGTTTTGTAGCCATGACATGTATTTGCGCGCACACACACACACATACAAGTATGGTTAAAATGCACGACAGGAGATTAAAACATCAGCGTTTAAGTCCAGCGGCAGGCGC
Source organism: Lepas anatifera (assembly GCA_034440635.1). Lineage (NCBI taxonomy): Eukaryota > Metazoa > Arthropoda > Thecostraca > Lepadidae > Lepas > Lepas anatifera. Next base: position 162,550 of record JAOTON010001773.1, on the reverse strand, counting down.
CGGACGAAACTCCTTAGATCAAACATGAGCACAGGCCGAGTAAAAGAAAGGCCTCACAAGAGTAACAAAGGGAAAGTGACGGGAAGAAGGTAAAGGAAGTGTCAAGAGAGATGAGGTACCGATGAGACAGTGAGACGGTGAGAGAGACGCAATACCGTGTCGGGCTGCGAGACCAGAGAAAACCAGCTCGGGCGGCGAAGCGAGCAACGCGGCGGCGACGGGTCCGCAGCGGCGGGGTGGGGGGGGACGCAGGCGAGCTCGCCGGGATGCCACAGGGCACGCGTTCGCGCAGAGCAACGGATTTAAGATTCCGACGCGGCTGGTCCCGCGGGGACGCGGGAGCAAGTCGATAGCGGCGCGGCGGACGTTGTTGGAGTACCGGGACCGGAGGAATGAGGAGAAACAAGAACAAGGATAATCAGGCTTAATACATACTGGAACATATCAATATCAAAAGCACACGTTATGGCTGAGTTGAGAACAATCAGTACAACAGATTAAGACAAGTTCCATTTTTTCCCAATAAGAAGCTGCACAGACGGCCAAAAGAGAAGGAAGAGAATCGAACAGATATTTTCGTTACAGTACCATCTTGTATGGACAACAGTAATATCATGTCGGAGTGTTGTATAAACATTTGTGTTGGTAACAAACATTAGGTCTCAGACGGTACACTGATTTTGCGCGGTTAAATAAGCGGCCAGGAAATCGCTGAGGCCTATCAGCTATGACTCCAGGTAAACACATTAACAACCAGCGCCACCTTTACTCCAACAGCCATTCGCAGTCGCGGGTAGCGCCGCCAAAGGTCGAAACTAGCGCCACCACGAACAGGCCGAGACAGTTGCCCCCTACGCCGCTGAACGCAGATAGTGAGTAGCATCACAGACAGGTAGCCCCGCACTGCCACTGCCACGTCATGATAATGACGTGACTGGATCAAACATCAGTGAAGAGCATGCATATGGACAATACAGATCCTAGCAAAAAACCATCGCTGAAGGCAAGTTATGAGCGACAACAAATTTTGTAGACAGTCGAGTTGTTCCTCAGAGGCGAGCGGGTTATAGGCAGGGGAATGTCGGCCCCATTCCACTTCCTATGCATCTACACATGGCTCAGAGCGGGTGCTCCAAAAGATTTCAGCATCGGCCTACGATTTGTTATTTATCCCTGAAAATTATCGCACGTGACAAAACCAGCCGCTGCGGAGGGCAACAAGGAGCCCAAATTCAAACCGTTTTTCGGCATCAGGTTGAAGTTTGAAGCTGGCCCCCTCACATTTTGGCCGGTGACGACGCTTATAATTTTGATGACACTAATCACCTAAAATTTCAAGATGGCGGCCATTCTTCAATATGGCCGCTATCTAGCGTACATTAGAGAAACTTTTGGGCAACTTTCTCGATGTTTTGGGACTATTCGGTTTCTATGGGATTAAAACCCTCGGATTTCGAATTAAACATAAAACATTTGATTTTCGAATTTTCTTTACTCGTGCCTTTCAAATTTTCGGAAAACAGTAATTTTCGGAAAACAGTAACAGAAAACAGTAACACGACTTTGCCAGGCCCTGGCCGCACCCGTCGGGATGATAATCAGAACCGACGCTGGTCAGTTAAAAGAAGAAAACTCTGCTGCCGTCCGGCATCAGCAGCATGATCCTGAGTTTCTCATTCTTGAGCTATAGCCTTTTAACTGATATAGCCCCGGTAGCCAGTTGGTAGAGCGTTGGGCTGCGGCCCGCTGCTCAAAGCATGCAATGGCAGGGCATGCCCAGGCTGGGATCGGTTCGAGACGCTCCGGCGCCAATGTTACCCGACGTACAGGTGGCGGCAAGACTGTGAGGGGGACCGAGCGGGCGGCCGTCCGTCTTGGGACGTTAAACTTCTTCAAATTAACCCTCCATTGAGGGAGTTGCTCGTTCGGGTGGTGGGGTCGGGTCTCCGTGACAAGTCCCTGATGACTTTAGTGAGACTCCGACTCCACCAGTCGTACAGAACAACAACAAAATTTATAAAAATTAAAGCCCAAGGTGATATACTGTGCCGCAAGGCATGTCCAAGCAGTAGCCTTCCGGACGAGTGTTTCAGAAGAAAATCTATTCAATCGAGGAAATGCGCAAGGCCATTTTGGGTGTGATGACCGGATTTGGCACGGAGGTTTGGCACCGAGCCATTCTTCAGCTCATCACGACTTTTGAGGGGAAACTGGATACACGCCCTGTTTATATCGCAAAATTGTCTTTGTTTCTATTGTAGTGTTTTCGCCGGCTATTTCTTCCGGACCTTCCGTTGCGCTCACCTTGAATGTCCTGGGCGGCGCTCACCTTGAATGTCCGGAAGCACAGCCCCTGGCGACGCTCACCTTGAAGGTCCGGGGGCACAGCCCCTGGCGGCGCTCACCTTGAATGTCCGGGGGCAAAGCCCCTGGCGGCGCTCACCTTGAATGTCCGGGAGCACAGCCCCTGGCGGCGATCACCTTGAATGTCCGGGAGCACAGCCCCTGGCGGCGATCACCTTGAATGTCCGGGAGCGCAGCCTCTGGCGGCGCTCACCTTGAAGGTCCGGGAGCACCTTGAATGTCCGGGAGCACAGCCCTGGCGGCGCTCACCTTGAAGGTCCGGGAGCACCTTGAATGTCTGGGAGCACAGCCCTGGCGGTGCTGGAGCACCTTGAAGGTCTGGGAGCACAGCCCTTGGCGGTGCTCACCTTGAAGGTCCGGGAGCACAGCCCTTGGCGGTGCTCACCTTGAAGGTCCGGGAGCACAGCCCTGGCGGTGCTCACCTTGAAGGTCCGGGAGCACAGTCATCTGGCGGCGTCGGCGGAGGACGGCGCTCACCTTGAAGGCTCCGTAGCTGAGCACCGACTCGTCATAGGAGGCCATCTGAGGCGTCTGACCGGCCAGCATCTCCTCCAGCGAGAGCTGCGGGGCCGCGTCAAACGCCACGTACGAACTGACCCCTGCCGCGGCCGGGCATGTCCGGTCAGGTCGGCGGGAGCACACCGGGTCACAACAGATGAGTAACACCGGGTCACAGCGGGTAACACCGGGTCACATCAGATGAGTACCACCGGGCCACATAGTAGCACAGTGGGTAACACCGCTTTACATGAGTATGGTTATATCAGATCAAAGCAAAGTAACACAAAGTTAGAGCGGTCATCGGAGATCGGAGAGACCAGACACGAATATGCCTTAAAGAAATTCAACCGAACTTACCACACGACGAGATACCACTGAGAGCAGAACCAGTGGAAATAATGGCTGCAGGGCCAGCCGTTACCTGACCGCCATCAAACAATAGATGCCATTCCACCTGGACGGCAGGACAGGGACAAAACATCCCTCCACTGTACGTCACAAAGAAGGGATAGTGACGTCACCAGGTGGGGTAGCGACGTCCGAGGGTCTGGGTTAAGACGTCACCAATCGTAGTTATGACATCATACAGGCGGGGTAGTTAGGTCAGAGAGGCGGGGTTAGGACGCCATACAGGCGGGGTAGTGACGCACCCTCGGCCTCGCTGATACGGTGGGCCTGCAGGATGGCGGTAGGCGCCAGGCTCTCGACGTCCAGCTCCACGCAGACGGTGTCGTAGGAGCCCGAGTTGTTGATGTGACAGCGCGACAGCTGTTCCCCCTCCACCAGCAGCCTGCCAACACAGAGAGGCGACAGTGCAGCAGGGGTAACTGACACACTCGACAGGGGTAACTGACACACTCGACAGGGGTAACTGACACACTGGACAGGGGTAACTGACACACTCGACAGGGGTAACTGGCACACTGGGCAGGGGTAACTGACACACTCGACAGGGGTAACTGGCACACTCGACAGGGGTAACTGGCACACTCGACAGGGGTAACTGGCACACTGGGCAGGGGTAACTGACACACTCGACAGGGGTAACTGGCACACTCGACAGGGGTAACTGGCACACTCGACAGGGGTAACTGACACACTGGGCAGGGGTAACTGACACACTCGACAGGGGTAACTGGCACACTCGACAGGGGTAACTGGCACACTCGACAGGGGTAACTGACACACTGGGCAGGGGTAACTGACACACTCGACAGGGGTAACTGACACACTCGACAGGGGTAACTGGCACACTGGGCAGGGGTAACTGACACACTCGACAGGGGTAACTGACACACTCGACAGGGGTAACTGGCACACTCGACAGGGGTAACTGGCACACTGGGCAGGGGTAACTGGCACACTCGACAGGGGTAACTGACACACTGGGCAGGGGTAACTGACACACTCGACAAGGGGTAACTGGCACACTCGACAGGGGTAACTGACACACTCGACAGGGGTAACTGACACACTCGACAGGGGTAACTGGCACACTGGGCAGGGGTAACTGGCACACTCGACAGGGGTAACTGACACACTGGGCAGGGGTAACTGACACACTCGACAGGGGTAACTGACACACTCGACAGGGGTAACTGACACACTGGGCAGACAAGCGGCACAGTGCCGCAGGGCTAATTGGTACACTCGACAGGGTCGGCAGGGCTAACCGACGCATACAGCAGGGGTAACTAGAATAGCGTAATTGTCGGGGCTTGTCGGAGCAGGAGCCCACCTTTGGTCGTCGGCCTCCTTGCCGCCGAGGTCAGGCCGCTCGCCCGGCGACGCCCACAGCACGTGGTTGTGTTTGCGCAGATGTCTGCTGTAGAAGAGGTCCTCCCCGAAGAGGGTGGCGTCGGCCGGCAGGTTACCCAGCGGCACGTGGAAGTACCTGGCGCAAAAACAACAGTCAGCTGTAACTGCGCAGGTACCTGACACACACGCACACACACACGCGCACACACGCGCACACACACACGCACACACGCGACACACGCGAGAGAGAGAGAGAGAGAGAGAGAGAGAGAGAGAGAGAGAGAGAGAGAGAGAGAGAGAGAGAGAGAGAGAGAGAGAGAGAGAGAGAGAGAGAGAGAGAGAGAGAGAGAGAGAGAGAGAGAGAGAGAGAGAGAGAGAGAGAGAGAGAGAGAGAGAGAGAGAGAGAGAGAGAGAGAGAGAGAGAGAGAGAGAGAGAGAGAGAGAGAGAGAGAGAGAGAGAGAGAGAGAGAGAGAGAGAGAGAGAGAGAGAGAGAGAGAGAGAGAGAGAGAGAGAGAGAGAGAGAGAGAGAGAGAGAGCTGCGGCCACCTGCACTGCTGGACGGTGTTCTCCAGTATGAGAGGTGTGTTCAGGAAGTGTTTGAGCATGGCGCGCGCGCCGACCCGCTGCCACTCCAGACTGGCGAACAGCTGGTCACTGTCGCACACGTGGATCGGCGCCAGCGGGAACTCTCCCGCCATCGGCAGCTGCTGGCACAGCGCGCCAAAATCTACACACACACACAAATACACAGAGTCAGTATCTCCCACATCTCTGGCCGCCAGTAGCGTCTGGCACAGCGCGGCAAAATCTACACACACACACATACACAGTGTCATTATCTCCCACATCTCTGCCCGTCAGTAGCGGCTTGCACAGCGCGCCAAAATCTAAACGCCCGCCCGCGCCCGCGCACACGCAGAGTCATTATCTCCCACATCTCCGGCCACCAGTAGCGTCTGGCACAGCGCGCCAAAATATACACACACACATACACAGAGTCATTATCTCCCACATCTCTGGTAGCGTCTGGCACAGCGCCGTGTATTCACATATAAACTGCGTAATTGTATTCCCGTGTCTTGTGATACTACCGCCGCGTGCCTGGACTCTGAGTGCGAAACTATATAACTGCAGCGATCGAACACCTATGCTGATTACATAAGATGACATAGGGATGACCCAATGGCCGTGTTATTTCTGTTAAGCGTGCAGAGCACTGAGACGTACCGAGGTAGCTCTGTACGGCCAGCACGGTGGGGCCGCGCTTCTCGTCCTTGTAAGACTGCAGGGTGCGCGAGAGGGTGCGGTAGGCGGCCGCCTCGGCCGTCTCCAGCTGTACCTGGAAGGCCAGCTCCTCCGGGGGCAGGTCCTCGGCCGCCGCGCCGCGCGACAGCCTGCCGCACACACCGCAGGTGGCTCACACGTCACGGACGGCTCACACGTCACGGACGGCTCACACGTCACGGACGGCTCACACGTCACGGACGGCTCACACGTCACGGACGGCTCACACGCCAGTCGCGGACCACCCACCAGCCGCTCCCGAACAGCGGGCAATAACACCACCGGGGTCACAGGTCACTGCACGTCACGGACGGCTCACACGTCACGGACGGCTCACACGTCACGGACGGCTCACACGTCACGGACGGCTCACACGGCAGTCGGCGGACGCGCCGCACCAGCCGCTCCCGAACAGCGGGCAATAACACCACCGGGGTCACAGGTCATTCTACATGCCACGAAGGTCTCGAACTTTGAAAGCAGAATGCTAAGCTAAGACAGCTTTGATCCGATCCCTACTGACTTACTGACAGATTCATGCACCTTACTTTCAGTATACTTTCCGAGTAACAAATACCACTTTGAATGATAAGACACTGCCGCGAAGGTAAGCCCTTAACCTTGAGGACGCAAAGTTAGGACGTATTTTCTGAAAAGGCTGTCGAAGCCTTCTTGCTAGACTTCGAACAGTTAATGCTGTTTTTTTTTATAAATCCGTCCTTATTGTCATCAGTGGAGCCGCGCCATGGTCTTCTGACTATCGAAATGAAGCCACCGTGCTGTGAGGACTGGGCTTCTGTATTACACAAATGGCAAACACTGGGTGCGATCAGCCCGAGCAACAACAGTTTGCAGCGAGCCGGCGGCGGGTTTCCGGCCATGCCAACCTAGGGCGAGAACTGCACCCTGGCCGAGAGCTCACCCCTCCCGTCCATCCTGCTCTCTTGACCCCTACAAAACAAACCCTGAGGATATTGTGGTTGTGTGTGCGGCTACAGCGCTTCCCAACATATTCCCAGTCCAAACCGGGCCAGCCACCGCGGCCCACACTCACTTTCCCTCGCGCTCCGAGGAGTACAGCGCCCTCAGGTTGGGCAGCTGGTTGGACCTCTCGTTGTTGACCACCACCACCAGGGCGCGCCCGTTGCCCGGCACGAACAGGCCGAAGAGCGCGCGCGCGCCGCTGCGGTACTGGTAGAGGTACAGGTAGCGCCAGCTGCCCGGCTCCAGGTATTTGTACTGGTTGACCGGAGTGAAGGTCAGCTGATTGAGCTCGAACGTGTCGGTGTCGGCGGCCGCCAGCTGGCGGTGGAATCGCGGGTCCACCTGGCGGCACGGGCAGCAACTAACGCATGGGGGCGGGGACTGAGGGTGCACCCGATGCCACAAACCAGCTTTAAAGCACTGGCGCGACACAGGACTGAAAGGGCTGGAGAAAACAAAGAGTGATTAGCTGAGCAAAGCAGAATGAAGGCGCGGAGTTTAAGCAAGCTAAAGAGGGACAACATTATTCATGTTGCGCCCTACTCTGTACTTATGCAATACAACAAATGCCTTTTTTCTACTTGCACCACAAAACACGCCCTGTTCTGTACCTGTACCCAAGGGCGTCGCCACCGGGGGGCCAGGGGGCCGGCCCCCACTCAAAGGCCCCACTTTTTCACACAATCACTTGCACTGAGAGAAAAATTGACTCTCGCCCCCAGAACTCTTAAACATTTTGCGGGCGTCCTAGGAGGAATAAATGGGGGACGGAGAATAATAGTTTTCCTTATGGATCAGCTGCCGTCCGATCCATGAGGTGGTAAAGGCGGCAGAGAAGTCAGCCCAGGGCCGTGCACGAGTCAGTCTGAAGCTCATCCTCTCGGTGCAGTTTCTCGCTCGGCAAGGTTTGGCGTTTCGCGGCCACGATGGTGAGGGAGGAAACTTCAAGGAACTCCTGCATCTACGCGCCCAGGTCTCACCCGAGTTGCACGAGTGGCTTCAAAGGAAAGAAAACTTCACGCACCAAGACATCCAAAACGAACTTGTGAGGCTTATCAGCCATGAGGTATTGCGCTCCGTTATCAGCTCAGCGCTCAGCTCCAGTCGCCTACATGCTGAAGACCCGAGTTGCCTCTTTTCAGTCATTGTCGATGGGACGCAAGGCATCAGTGGTGTTGAACAGGAGTCGGTTTCCATCATATATGTTGATGAAAATTTCCAAGTTCAGGAAGAGTTCCTCGCATTCTACGAGTGTGCTTCGACAACTGGCGCTAACCTGTCACGAATGGTCGAGGACGCACTTTGCAGGCTAAATCTGCCACTCGCTGGACTGCATGGAATGGCCGTTTGTCGGAGCCTCGTCGCTAAGGACAGCTGCGACGCAGCCGAGCCCGTGAGGAAAGCGCTGGGCTGCGTAAATGAGCTGGGTGCAGTGTTCAGCGAATCGGGGAGGCTGCGTGTGAAATTCAAAGATGTGTGCAACAGGGCTGAAGTATCAAGCTGCTGTCTGTGACCTCTCTGTCCGACTCGCTGGACGGCCCGTCTTGCCGCTGCTGACGCCGCTCTCAGCCGCTACCCAGAGACGCTCACTACGTTGGAAAACCTGGCTGAGGGAAGCGTTCAGCTCTCTACCCGAGCTGCTGACCTCCACGCCCAGATGCTCAAGGGGCAAACGATGGTGGCCATCTAGATGGCACGGGCCGTCCTTGCTCCCATGGACCGGCTAAGTCGCGCTGTGCAGATTGCAACGTGCACTGCATCGGTCATGTTGCAATGCATCCATGCCACGGTGGAGCAGCTGCGGGTGCAGCGCGAGTCGGCCGACGAAACGATCCGAGTTTTTTTAAGCAGGCTCAAGAGGCAGGCTGTGAGGAAATCCAGCGAGAACGGTGCCACCCAGAGCGCTCGAATGATGATGCACCAGCTCAACATCGAGCGTCGATAGAAGACTTCCTGAGGGCCGAGTAGGTACTTTGTAATGCTGGACGCGGCTTCTGTTCAGCTAGAGACCTGTTTCTGCCAGAAGGGTGTTCAGGAGCATGTAAAAATGGAAGAGCTTCTCTTGTCAGCTCCCGATGCTGGGAAGGTTCGAGAGCTTCTCCAGGCAAGCCCCTGGAGTGACGATCTCTCAGCGGTGGACCTGTCACCACAGCTGCAAGTCCTGTTCAGGACAACGAAACCAGATAGCCGGGCCGCTGCTATCAAGCTTGTGACTGCGATGGAGAGATCAGCAAAAATTATGGTGCCCGAAGCAGTCAAGCTTCTCCGACTGCTGTTGACGCTACCAGCCAGCTCTGCAACAGCTAAGCGAAGCTTCACTACACTGAGGTGTCTGAAGACCTGGTTGCGCTCCACTATGAGCAGAGGTTGAAGGCTCCAGCAATATGTGCTGTGCACAGTTGACTTGAGAATCAGGATGCTTGGCTGGGCAGGAAATCTCCCCAATTACAACAGCAGTACAGCTGAAACCATGTTCATTTCCGCCTCTTCCACAGCTCAAGGAATCACGATGAGCGTAGACAGTTCTCGGAGGTGTGTGAAAATATCGACCTTAGAGTAATTTGTGCCGCCCTGTTCCAAATGTCAATATATTTCGGAGACATTAGTGTTCGACTTTTTATGTCGATGTTTAGGAAATAATTTGAAGCATAGGTTTTTTAGCCCGTTAGGATCTAGCGATATGCTGAGTCGCGAGCTTTTGGTGCTACATATATTGCAAGCTTTTGGTGCTACTTGTAAAAATTATTTCACGAGAATGATCTGTAATTATCAGATCAGACGAATGATTCTTGAGCTTCTGCTCCGCCATATCCCTGCGGTTTGTTCTGCAAAACACATTGCCAGCTTTCTCCTTCAGATAATATTTAGGGACGCCAAATCACGATGAAAACATACTACTCTGAAACATGTTTAAAACATCGATAAGGTGCTAAAAAAAAGCGGAGAAGAACAAACAAGGCTTAATTTGAAGGTCCAACTACGATAAATTCTCAGGTAGTTAAGTCCCAGTAGACCCTTCGCTGCCCGGGCCGGCCCCCCCCCCACTAAAAATCCGTGGCGACGCCAATGCCTGTACCACAGGGTCTGTCAGTACCACCTACACAGCCCGGGTCAGTTCTGTACCAATATCACACGTCCAGTCCGTTCTGTGCCTGTACTCCACCGCCTGAGTGTGGTCCGGTCCAGTCAGACAGTCAGGGTGCGCTGCCTACCTGCACCACGCAGCCGAGCTGGGAGGTGATGCGGAACAGGGGCGGCAGCTGGGTCTCGTAGATGCCCTCGATGTCGGGCGCAGACAGGTTGGCCATCAGCTCACTGTCGGCCCGCCACAGGCGCTAGATCAGACGCTAACCCAGCCCGCGCATCCACCGCCCAGAGCGCGTCCCAGCTTCCCTTTTTATCAAGCCCATGGCGGGCTGATCTATAACGCAGGACATGCTGCGATATCTCACGTTGAGCAGTTGAGCACGGACGATGAGCCTGTGAGGTGCGGAGACTCACTTGCTGTGCAGTTTGTAGACATCCTCGGGCACGGCGTACTCGTACAGGTGGTGCAGCTGGTGGGAGCGGGGCAGCGTCCTCACGCAGCGCCGCCACAGCTCACCCTCGCCGCTCGGCTTCGGCGACCGCTGGTTCACGTAGAACACGCGAGGCACCACCAGCTGTCGGAGACACGAGAGGCTGAGCCTGGCACGTGGCACCCTCACACAATGCACTACTCACAGCGATGCGGGGCACCACCCGCTGCCGGAGACGCGCACAGCTGAGCCTGGCACCCACACACACCGCGCTTCTCACAGCGATGCGAGACACCACCAGCTGTCGGAGACGCGCGCAGCTGAGCGGGGCCCTCACAAGAAAAAACCCAAGAGAGCAGTCTTACAGCATGAACATCTGGACTTACCTTCATCATATGCAGGTCGCCACCCACCAGACACCAGAGGCGGAACAGACCCGACTTGTTGGTGGGCACCACCTGAAGAACAGACGGACGCCGGTGAAGAGAACATGTCCGGCTCAATTACTGTCCAAGCTTTAGTATCAACCCCCCACACCAGACGCCTAACAAAAACTATAAAGAATTATCAACCCGCAATCTGATGTAACCTTCAAAGAATTATAATTAAAAAAACTTGTTTCCAAAATACTTGAATAATAATTGTACAATAAGAATTGTCGCATGTACATGCTGGCCGGTGCGGCAGGCTGGTGGACTGACCTGGATGACCTGCCAGGGCGTGTCCAGGATGGTGCGCTGGGCGCGCCGCAGGAAGCCGCTGACGGAGGTGCCGGGTGCGTCGCTCTGTGCCTGCAGGTCTGTAGTAACCAGGGGAAGGTCAGCACCGGAGCCGGCCGTGGCCGCCCGGGCCCGCTTCAGACGGGCAGCGCGCCGCTGCCGCTGGTGGCGCCACTTCCGCTTGTGAAACGCCAGCCACGCCAGCATTGACTCCTGAGACCGCGAACCTGGGTCAGTGTTGCCTCCTGAAGCAGATGAACATCAGGCTGCACCACCAGACAGAGAACGAGTCACAAAGTCCTGGGTGGCGTCACCAGAACCACTGACCTCGGTCTGGCCCATGGCCGGCGGCGGCACCAGCACCACTGACCTTGGTCTGGCCCATGGCCGGCGGCGGCACCAGCACCACTGACCTCGGTCTGGCCCATGGCCGGCGGCGGCACCAGCACCACTGACCTTGGTCTGGCCCATGGCCGGCGGCGCGCCGAGGGCGGCCCGCCAGCCCAGGCTCAGGTCCACGCCCTCCGCGGCGCCGGAAGTGGACCGCTTCCGCTTGGTGACGACTGGCCGGGAGTGGGAGGGGCCGGCGCCGGATGCCAGCTCCTCGATGTCGACGCAGGCGCCATCTCCGTCCTGCAGATCGGGGCAGCGGTCACAGACGATCACGGGAGTGGGCACGGACACCACCCGGTGGCTCCCAAAGTCTCGAACACAGCGTAACAACGACGTGAGAAGAAGCATGAAGAATGAGAAGAACAACGTTGACGTCGACACGTCCTGGTATGAGTATATGTCTGTTGCAGTCGTTACTCTGAGATCATTACTCATAAGAGCAATAAGCGCATTCCAAATTCAATAAAGGTTGGAAAATCGGAGAGACCACCAGGCCGAGCGGCCGATCTGTTCCCAGCAGCCGTGAATGACGGTGCGGCGTGACCCCGTCCGCAGTACCTCCGCCTGGGGCTGTCGGGAGGGCGGGTCCGGCTTCGGCCCGGCGCTGAACATATCCGTCAGTCGCCGCTGCTTCAGCGTGTCGCTCTTCTCCAGCATCCGCTTGTGAAGCCAGTCCGGGTGACGCACTCGCGGTACCGGGTTCGAAACCTGCACATGCCAGGTTTTTATTTCCATCTCACTCCGGCACGATATCTGCTAAAAAAGCTCTAGCTAAATTGTATACAAAACAATAACCTAAAATCAAATTTCTCACAAGAAAAAGTTTTGAAGCACAGAAACGACACGTTTTAACCGAATCACAAGTCTGTAATCTGGCTCCCTCAAAGCTCCCAGGTTTCCTGCCCGGCTAAGGAGAAATTTTGAAGAAGCAATGACAGCACACTGACTGACCAATAAAGGCGGGCACTCGCATAAGGTGGGGCGGGTTCTGCATCTCAGCAGGGCTTCAATGACATTTCACGGACTGTTTCACGGTGAGGTGCCTGTCTAGGTCCGAGACGGGCACAAAGTGGACCCACCCCCTGGAGAGCCGCCGGGATGGTGATGATCTTCTGGATGGCGCCGCCCAGCCGTTCGATGTAGTAGTTCCAGTCAAGGATCTGGCGGATGTCAAAGTCCTTGACGGAGGTGTCCTTGAGCCAGCGGCGCAGGTAGTGTCGCTTCACGCTCTCCTCCGCCTGGAATATGGCCAGCGGCACCGCCCTGCAGGCGGCGCGCTCATTACCCCTGCTTATGGTACAATGAGTGCTGCTTGAGTGGGAACATTAGAGGGAACATGAGCCGCTAACGTAGGCGGCGCCGCGGGGAGGGGCAACTCCTTCTCTGAAACGAGACACTTCAATGCTAAATTATTAACCCCATAGCATTGACTGGAACGAAATGAGCTGAAAATGGCATGTTGCCTCCTACCTGAAATCCTACCGCTGCGACCATTACTGAATATATTAGAGCACACCACGCAGCGCATGGCGTCAACATCAGCAGAAAGCGATCATGACAAAGAATGACGATTCCGCTCCCCTACAAGCTTTGCCCTGACCTGTGAAGCCATCGGATGTTTATCTACACGTGAACATATACATTCTTATCACAAGTCCTAAGCAATGGTACTACTGGGCGCTATATAACCTTAAAAGCTTTACGCATTCGAAAGCTCAAATAACTCAGGACGGTACCCTGTAGTTCGTCACGGGTATTGGGCCATGACCCCACATTGGAGACCAAGTCGCTCCATTGAGTGATACGGCACCCCTAAATCTCAACCCGACCTCCTCCCCGAAGCGATCATCAACACCAGAGCTTCCTCTGCCGGTACACCCCTCACCTCTCGGTGACAGGGGCGCCCCTACCGGCGCAACCCCACCTCTGTGACCAGAGCTCCCTCTGCCGGAGCAGTCCTCACCTCTCGGTGACGGGAGCGCCGTCCGGCTTTCTGGAGATGATGTACTGGCAGCTGAGGCCGGAGTCCTTGACGATCTCGTCGCCGAGGAACTCGGCCAGGCGCCGGGCGGTGCTGATGGAGGTGGATTTCTGGCCACCGTACTCGGCCAGACTCTTGCTCATACTGCGGTTCTCAGCTATCAGGTCAAACAGCTCCGAGTCCGGCATGTTAGCGCCCTGTCGGCACAACCAGCACACACCAGAACGTCCGCAGCCCCAGTCCAGTCGGCACAACCGGCACACACCAGAACGTCCGCAACCCCAGTCCAGTCGGCACAACCGGCACACACTAGAACGTCCGCAGCCCCAGTCCAGTCGGCACAACCGGCACACACCAGAACGTCAGCAGCTCAGTTCAGTATGGGCACCCTGTCGGCACACAGAACGTCAGCAGCTCAGTCCAGTATGGGCGCTCTGTCGGCACATACCAGAACGTCAGCAGCTCAGTCCAGTATGGGCACCTGTCGGCACACCAGAACGTTAGCAGCCTCAGTCCAGTCGGCACAACCGGCACACACCAGAACGTCAGCAGCCTCAGTCCAGTATGGGCACCCTGTCGGCACACCAGAACGTCAGCAGCCTCAGTCCAGTATGGGCACCCTGTCGGCACACCAGAACGTCAGCAGCCTCAGTCCAGTATGGGCACCACTGTCGGCACACACCAGAACGTCAGCAGCCTCAGTCCAGTATGGGCACCCTGTCGGCACACCAGAACGTCAGCAGCCTCAGTCATCCACACCAAAATCCACCCAGTCAGTATGGGCACCCTGTCGGCACACCAGAACGTCAGCAGCCTCAGTCCAGTATGGGCGCCCTGTCGGCACACCAGAACGTCAGCAGCCTCAGTCCAGTATGGGCACCCTGTCGGCACACCAGAACGTCAGCAGCCTCAGTCCAGTATGGGCACCCTGTCGGCACACCAGAACGTCAGCAGCCTCAGTCCAGTATGGGCACCCTGTCGGCACACCAGAACGTCAGCAGCCTCAGTCCAGTATGGGCACCCTGTCGGCACACCAGAACGTCAGCAGCCTCAGCCCAGTATGGGCGCCCTGTCGGCACACCAGAACGTCAGCAGCCTCAGTCCAGTATGGGCACCCTGTCGGCACACCAGAACGTCAGCAGCCTCAGTCCAGTATGGGCGCCCTGTCGGCACACCAGAACGTCAGCAGCCTCAGTCCAGTATGGGCACCCTGTCGGCACACCAGAACGTCAGCAGCCTCAGTCCAGTATGGGCGCCCTGTCGACACACAGAACGTCCGCAGCCTCAGTCCAGTATGGGCGCCCTGTCGACACACCAGAACGTCAGCAGCCTCAGTCCAGTCGGCACAACCGGCACACCAGAACGTCAGCAGCCTCAGTCCAGTATGGGCGCCCTGTCGACACACCAGAACGTCAGCAGCTCAGTTCAGTATGGGCACCCTGTCGGCACACCAGAACGTCAGCAGCCTCAGTCCAGTCGGCACAACCGGCACACCAGAACGTCAGCAGCCTCAGTCCAGTATGGGCGCCCTGTCGGCACACCAGAACGTCAGCAGCCTCAGTCCAGTCGGCACAACCGGCACACACCAGAACGTCAGCAGCCCCAGTCCTGTCGGCACAACCGGGACAGGAGCTGTCCAATCACGTTAGAAGCTTAAGTCCAATACATCGTTAGCACAACTCGCTCAGTAAATACCCCCGTCCCGGCATGCTGGAGCTCAGACGGCACACCCCGCCTAGAGACAGTACACCCTGCCCAACCGGCACCGTAAATACTCTCGTCCCGGCATGTTAGAGCTCGGAAAGTACACCCCGCCCAGTGACATTACACCCCGCCTAGCAACGAACCCGTCTGACACGCGGGCATATTATTGACACAGCCGGACATCAGCAGCCCTCAGTCTTTTAATATTGTTTACAAATCAGACATATAATGCTAAAAGCACGGCTATGGGCCGGGTGGCTGGCGCCCCACCTTGCTATACAGCACGTCCAGCCAGTAGTCGGCGATTTTGGCCACGCTGGCGTACACTTGCTCCAGAGTGGAGCCTTTGAGGAACGCCTCGAAGACGGAGGACTGGAAAATTTTGATGAGCTGCAGCTCTCCCCGTCGCTTCACCTCGAATCTGCGAGGGGACGAGTCACTCTCAGGCAAACGCGCGACTCACAGCGACACCGGGTGTCTATCGTCTGAAAGAATGTATACACTCAATTCGCACGCTCCGACGCCTCATAACTGCCGCAATAGTATACGGGAAATGATGCAATAATGAATAGAAAATGACAATAAACATGTACAAAGTGAATACGGAGATAGGCATGTCATCCGAGTAATTTTTTAAGTAACGTTATAAACACAATTTGCAAGAAAGCCACCAATGCTAATATAAAAATACTGCAATAGCTCAAACATTAATATTCAAAAAGAACCTCACCCCTTCAGCTCTGCCAGCGAGCCGTCCAAGTTGAACACAGCGTAGCGTTTCTTCAGCTTTTTACCCTCCTCCTTGGAGGCGGGCAGCACCATGGCCTGGTACGGTCCGTCCACCTGTAACCACAATAGTTGCAGTTAAACTGCTACCGGAGGAGTCAGAATTTACCTGTTACAAGAATAATCAGAGTTCACCTGTTACCACAATAGCCAGAGCCAACCCGTTACTAGAATAGTCAGAGTTCAACTATTACAGAAATGTGTCGGCACAGAGTTTCTTAGAAGCCAGCACCGTTACTAGGTGAACAGTTCATTTGGAGTGTTGATCATAACGGTGTACACTGGGCTCCAGACGAATGTGCCATGTTTCCAACAACAATCGGGATACAACGTCGAAACAATACATGAACGGGTGAGTTTGTAAAGAGCTAAATAACCATAATGTATGTGGTTTCCATTGGCAAAGGGCGCAACACTTCAGATGAATGTGCCGTTCCTCGAGCCCTCCATACCAGTTATTGCAAAACATTCGACGCTTTTTAATAGCAGTGCAATTTTTCAGACAATCAAACATCTTGGGCGGATTGTGCCATTGATAACATCACATGAGGTCGTTTATTTGAGAGCAATCCAAATTGATTAACTTAAAACAACGTCATTCGCAATGACTAATTCCGGGCCACGAGGGTCCTTGCCGAATCAGGAAACTCGGCGCGTTGCTATTTCAGCTAGAGGCCCGGAGGCGGGATATCTGGGTGGTGGCACGTGCCTCGAAGAAGATGGAGTTCTCCTCGCGCACGGTGTACTGGAGCGTCTCCGGGTCCACCAGATCATGGTACTGGTCGTTGGTGAAGTAGTTCTGTCGGCGGCAGGTAAGGTGTTATAGGCAGCGGCCGGGCCAGGCACGGGCGCCAACACATCTGCAACACAAGGGGCTTCGAGGGGATCAACCAGAGGGGCACAGACGCCACTCTATTTATACTGATGCTGCACTTAAATTTCACACTAAAACCACATGAAAACATGCTAAAACCATTAAGAACACACGAACATCACATCATGATTCACTTGGGAACATAACAGACTGAGCACCGATAGCTCGGAGGCCGAGACCCTGTCGTCTCTCCATCACTTCTGGCCGCCAGAAACCAGCTCAGAGGCCGGGACCCTGTCGTCTCTCCATCACTGCAGGTCAACCCCTTCCGCTGCTAGCCGACAGAAACTCAGCTCGGGCGTGAGCCGTTTCGACGGCGCGGTTGTCACCGCAATGTCGGTTCCGAGTTTCTTACTATTAATTTACTTCTGAAGAACAGGCAGCCTCGTATACGACATAAACAGTATTCTTGACTCCCTCTTAACACCAGCCTATGGTCAGCGAAGTGTCCAACACTTACCTTCACCATCAGGTTGAGCACGGTGTTTGGGAAGCTGACGGTGATTTTGCTCTTCTTGGCGTCGGTTGTCTTGACAACGTAGTTCTCTGGGAAGGAGGCAGGCAGGATACACCAGATGCCGTCCGTGTCCAGTTCCAGAGGACGTCCCACCTGAACGAACAAACGCGTCAGTATACCAGTCGGTGTCCAGTTCCAGAGCACGTCCCACCTGAACGAACGAACGCGTCAGTATACCAGTCGGTGTCCAGTTCCATGGGACGTCCCACCTGAACGGAGGAACGCGTCAGTATACCAGTCGGTGTCCAGTTCCAGAGGACGTCCCACCTGAACGAACGAACGCGTCCGTATACCAGTCGGTGTCCAGTTCCAGAGCACGTCCCACCTGAATGAACGAACGCGTCAGTATACCAGTCGGTGTCCAGTTCCAGAGGACGTCCCACCTGAACGAACGAACGCGTCAGTATACCAGTCGGTGTCCAGTTCCAGAGCACGTCCCACCTGAATGAACGAACGCGTCAGTATACCAGTCGGTGTCCAGTTCCAGAGGACGTCCCACCTGAACGAACGAACGCGTCAGTATACCAGTCGGTGTCCAGTTCCAGAGCACGTCCCACCTGAACGAACGAACGTGTCAGTATACCAGTCGGTGTCCAGTTCCAGAGGACGTCCCACCTGAACGAACGAACGCGTCAGTATACCAGTCGGTGTCCAGTTCCAGAGGACGTCCCACCTGAACGAACCAACGCGTCAGTATACCAGTCGGTGTCCAGTTCCAGAGCACGTCCCACCTGAACGAACGAACGCGTCAGTATACCAGTCGGTGTCCAGTTCCAGAGGACGTCCCACCTGAACGAACGAACGCGTCAGTATACCAGTCGGTGTCCAGTTCCAGAGGACGTCCCACCTGAACGAACGAACGCATCAGTGTCCAGTCGGTGTCCAGTTCCATGGGACGTCCCACCTGAACGAACGACCGCATCAGTATACCAGTCGTTGTCCAGTTCCAAAGCACGTCCCACCTGAACGAACGACCGCATCAGTATACCAGTCGGTGTCCAGTTCCAGAGGTCGTCCCACCTGAACGAACAAACGCGTCAGTATACCAGTCGGTGTCCAGTTCCAGAGCACGTCCCACCTGAACGGAGGAACGCGTCAGTATACCAGTCGGTGTCCAGTTCCAGAGGACGTCCCACCTGAACGAACGAACGCGTCAGTATACCAGTCGGTGTCCAGTTCCAGAGGACGTCCCACCTGAACGGACGAACGCGTCAGTATACCAGTCGGTGTCCAGTTCCATGGGACGTCCCACCTGAACGAACGAACGCATCAGTATTCCAGTCGGTGTCCAGTTCCAGAGGTCGTCCCACCTGAACGAACGAACGCGTCAGTATACCAGTCGGTGTCCAGTTCCAGAGGTCGTCCCACCTGAATGAACGAACGCGTCAGTATACCACTCGGTGTCCAGTTCCAGAGGACGTCCCACCTGAACGAACGAACGCGTCAGTATACCAGTCGGTGTCCAGTTCCAGAGGTCGTCCCACCTGAATGAACGAACGCGTCAGTATACCAGTCGGTGTCCAGTTCCAGAGGTCGTCCCACCTGAATGAACGAACGCGTCAGGATACCAGTCGGTGTCCAGTTCAATGGGACGTCCCACCTTAACGAACGACCGCATCAGTATACCAGTCGGTGTCCAGTTCCAGAGGTCGTCCCACCTGAACCAACGAACGCGTCAGTGTTCCAGTCGGTGTCCAGTTCCATGGGACGTCCCACCTGAACGAACGAACGCGTCAGTATACCAGTCGGTGTCCAGTTCCAGAGGTCGTCCTACCTGAACGAACAAACGCGTCAGTATACCAGTCGGTGTCCAGTTCCAGAGCACGTCCCACCTGAACGGAGGAACGCGTCAGTATACCAGTCGGTGTCCAGTTCCAGAGGACGTCCCACCTGAACGAACGAACGCGTCAGTATACCAGTCGGTGTCCAGTTCCAGAGGACGTCCCACCTGAACGGACGAACGCGTCAGTATACCAGTCGGTGTCCAGTTCAATGGGACGTCCCACCTTAACGAACGACCGCGTCAGTATACCAGTCGGTGTCCAGTTCCATGGGACGTCCCACCTGAACGAACGAACGCGTCAGTATACCAGTCGGTGTCCAGTTCCAGAGGTCGTCCCACCTGAACGAACAAACGCGTCAGTATACCAGTCGGTGTCCAGTTCCAGAGCACGTCCCACCTGAACGGAGGAACGCGTCAGTATACCAGTCGGTGTCCAGTTCCAGAGCACGTCCCACCTGAACGAACGAACGCGTCAGTATACCAGTCGGTGTCCAGTTCCAGAGGACGTCCCACCTGAACGAACGAACACGTCAGTATACCAGTCGGTGTCCAGTTCCAGAGGACGTACCACCTGAACGAACGAACACGTCAGTATACCAGTCGGTGTCCAGTTCCATGGGACGTCCCACCTGAACGAACGAACACGTCAGTATACCAGTCGGTGTCCAGTTCCAGAGGTCGTCCCACCTGAACGAACGAACGCGTCAGTATACCAGTCGGTGTCCAGTTCCAGAGGACGTACCACCTGAACGAACGAACGCGTCAGTATACCAGTCGGTGTCCAGTTCCAGAGGACGTACCACCTGAACGAACGAACGCGTCAGTATACCAGTCGGTGTCCAGTTCCAGAGGTCGTCCCACCTGAACGGACGAACGCGTCAGTATACCAGTCGGTGTCCAGTTCCAGAGGACGTACCACCTGAACGAACGAACGCGTCAGCAGTCCAGCGCTGGCCGGCGAGTCAGACCTGACTACCCACTTCACACAGCAGTTGCAACAGTCTGGTTTGCCGCCTCCCCCCTCCCCAATAATCCGACACCATTGCTTCTGGCAGTCAGCCACCGGCTAGCCAGCCAGAAAGCACTGGCGGAACAGTTAGCAGCGGCCCCACCCAATGCACCGTGCGCGGGCTCTTCGGCCATCAGCCCCGTGTCTAGCACCGAAGCTCCCTGTGAGCACTCACCTGCTCGATGATCTCTCGCGCACGTGTGATGAGGCCGGCGCCGGTGTAGCAGACGATGCCGGCCATCTCCATACTGTACCAGCGGGCTCTGCAGGCACAACCCGCCGGTCACGACTCAGCGCACGGTGTCAGAACAATCGCTGTTAGGACTGCACAAAGAACAGTACTGGTAGGGTCTCACGGGATGTCCAACTCACCCACAGTACGAATATATAGCGAGGATCAGATTCCCCGTACTCGGCACCGTACGAGGATCAGAGTACCCCGTACTCGGCACCCGCCGGGCCTCGACCCCGTGACCTAGAGCCTCGGGCGCAGGTGCTCTACCACTGACTTAGGCATCACCGACAGTGCACAGGCGGCATAACACTCAACGATTCTACCTTCTCTGAATGCGGCTAATACTTACGGTAAAATGACCATGCACAAAACATGGACAACGTTTACCCTGTTCCACACATTATCCCGTGCTTTCAGACGGAATCCCTCACAAATGAGGTGCTATACGGGAAGGGAAATGTAAGTAAAAAGAGATCAGGGAGGATAGCACACTCCACCACAGTCATATTACCCACCCCTTTGCGCATCACGTATCCGTAGAAGGAGTTCAGGATGCACTTGTGGGCCAGCTGCAGCGAGTCGTAGAGGACGCAGCGGCTGTTACAGGACTTGATGGCGGCCACGTCCCCGGAGGCCTTGGCTTCGGCCAGCTGCTTGTTGGATTGCTGTCCGAACACAAGGAAACGTGACGGACAAGTCCACGATGCCGTCACTACGTCAAGTCAGTTACTCCAGCTGTAGAGCGCACCAACTTGTCTCCTCACCCGTCAGCTACAGCGCGTGCACAGAACGCCAGTCAAGTTAGACCGATAATTGGTGCCACTGCGTATCCTACTGCACCAGTCACTCATTCCGTGAGTTTGGTTTTCGGAAACGTAGATGACTTAAATAATAAGCCTACCCACGAGGGACAATGACTCGGGCTGAGCCCTGCCGACAACCAACCACTATAACACCTGCAGTTCAACGGCCAGTTTTATAACTGGCTGTCATAAATGGCGTCACTTTCTGGGGAGGGTGTTCTGCTCCCCTCCCAATGTCATGGCGTCACTTTTGGGAGGACCCCATTTCATGGCGTCATTTTCTCGCGAGCCCCCAATGTCAGGGCGTTACTTTTGGGTGAACCCCTTCCACCAAAGGTGTTCTTCCCCGCTTGCTCTGACGTTGCCGGTGTGAAGCGAGACCAAAGATCAAACGCTTTGTTGACCTTCGGCCTCAGTCCTATCCACTTTCCCCGCCAAACCAAACGACTCAGCACTCAACAGCAAAAATCCAAGACATCCAGTACCCTACACAGGACCCTACATCCAGTACCCTACACATACACTTATAACACTTACGACCAAACCACCACTCATAAACACTCACCACACCACCACACACTGATCGCTGACATTGGGCAGCTTGTATATGTGCGTAAATACCGTGAAGTTATTTAGATGAAATTGCTAAGGTATACAATACGTGTTTAGGTGGTCAAATTGTATTTTGTGCGAGATGGTTAGAAACGTAATAACGCTTACTTGCATGCTGTTCGCCTGAAATTTACCCTGTATTTAAAAATTATTCCCATCAATGATTTAATTCAAAATTTTATCTGACGAAGACACGGTGTCGAAATATCATACTACACTATTTGCCCTTTTTAATTACTTTATGCTTTCATGAGCGATTTTCGGTTAATTTTGTATACTAGAATCACCACCCTCCCCGCCAGGGCACGTCACCTCTCGGCCAGCCCCTCCTTCTCCCCCTCCCCATCACGGCGAGTGATGTTATTTATGGACTTGGACAGCCCCTTATAGGGATGGCGTACACGACTCGGCAACAGGGCCGTGACCGCGGCTCCGACCACCCGAGCAAGTCTCCGTATTTCTCAGTGTGCCGCTTTTCTGCCAGCTTCAACCCACAGCCGACCGGAACAAAACTAAGACGCCGAACCTGTGACGCACTGACCACACTCCTCTCCAGCTGTCTGGTACGGCTCTGTCACTCGGTCCTGGTCCTTCTCTAGGAAAAGTACCGTGACTGTGGACGGTACCATTGGACGAAGTTTTGATTCAAAATACAATATTTTCATCGAATATCGGTAAGCTGATTAAATACTTTTTGGGAAATGACGAAAAATCAGTTCATGAGCTTACGTGAATGTTTCATTCAAATAAAATGGATTTGTTTCTTACAAGGCTACGTTCCGCGTCGCCACATTCGTCTGAGCCGCGCCATATTTCGCCTGGACGTAATAGTGCGTATCAAGGGCTTTGGTGCTGAGTCTGCTCATGTATCTGAGATGCATCAGAATGGAGTGGTCCGGAGGGCCGTGAACAGCGGCAGCACCCACCTTGTTCAGAGCCTTGTACTCGTAGCGTCGGTCGCGGAAGGCGCGCACAGTGTCCACGTAGAAGCTGTTCTCGCGCTGGCAAATAGTGGTGCGGCGCTCCTCCATTCGGGTCACGTGAATCTGGGAGAGGCGGGACACCGTTAAAATACAGACAACCCAGGCGGACACACACGTCGGACCTCAGATTTCACCGGGGAGACACAGGTTACACCACATACTGTCACAGAGGAGACACAGGTCACACCACAGACTGTCACAGAGGAGACACAGGTCACACCACAGACGTTCACGGAGAAGACACATGTCGGACCTCGGACCGTCACAGAGGAGACACAGGTTACACCACAGGCTTTCACAACGAAGACACATGTCGGACCTCGGACCGTCACAGATGAGGCACAGGTCATATCAGAGACTGCCACAGAGGAGACACAGGTCACACCACAGACTTTCACAGAGAAGACAAGGGCCACACCACAGACTTTCACAGATGAGTACAGGTCACACCACAGACTGTCACAGAGGAGACAAGGGCCACACCAAAGACTTTCTTAGATGAGCCAGGTCACACCACAGACTGTCACAGAGGAGACACGGGCCACACCACAGACTTTCACAGATGAGACAGGTCACACTACGACTGTCACAGAGCAGACACGGGCCACACCACAGACTTTCAGAGATGAGACAGGTCACACCACAGACTGTCACAGAGGAGACACGGGCTACACCACAGACTGTCACAGAGGAGACACAGGGCTACACCACAGACTGTCACAGAGGAGACAAGGGCCACACCACAGACTATCACAGAGGAGACACAGGTCACACCACAGACTGTCACAGAGGAGACAGGGGACACACCGCAGATCGTCAGAGGAGATATAAGACACGGGCCTAAATATAGACTGTCCAGGACAGCACCCCGGTCAAAGTGAAGACAACCACGGAGGAGACAGGTCAAACCAGAGGCCGCCATAAGCAAGAGCCAGGCTACAGCAACGACGTAGACAAGGCTAAGTTAAAACGCGGCAAAGCCAGCGAAGCAACTAGATATACCATCCTTACAATTCATGGCTATCTGATGATTTTTTACACTGGCGTTCATGCTGCACAAAAACACATAGACCAGTGACCTTTTTGTACGCCCGGCGGCAGTACTCGGAGAGACGCTTCTTCTCAATGGTCGCCTGCTCCTCCTTGGTCAGCTGGTGAAAGGCCCGCTCCTTCGCGTTACCCTTTCCTTGATCCCATGCGGAAGGCGGGAACCTGACAACACACGCGTCAGGTTCGCAAGGGATATCTTTTGGAACAAGATTGGAAATCCATAACAGAAGAGCACAATATCCTGAGGTTACGAACTATCGCCTATTCAAAAATTTCTCACTGCCGATTTCTGTCCTGCAATGATAAGCAGACTGCAGACTTGCCGCTGAATTCGCTGAGAAAACCAGAATCTCTGTTGACAGCTATTGTGGCGTGTACCAGTCCACCGGAGGCACTCACCTCTCGGTCTGCAGCTGCTGCCGGATGTGTTGCAGCTCGCTCCGTTTGGCCGGCATCACCTCGCCGCGCCACATCCAGCTCATGCTGCGCTGACAGCGCGCCCCCGGCCGGTTAAAGTCGCAGGCGGCGCAGTCTGCCTCGTCCACCATCGCAGACGGCTGCAGTCGGTTCGTCAGGATAATGTTCGGGTACATAGCGCCTGTCGGAACACCACGCGGGGCACGGTCTCAATGGGTTCGGACGGTTTCCGATATAAGAGCTCTTGAATTTCAAGTTAAAGAAATATTCTCCTCCGACACGGGCACGAGAGGAAGTGCCACCCACCATATCCCCAGTAGCCAAATACGCGGGCCCTTAGCGCAAGCCGGATGCCTTTAAAGCCACGGGGAGTTCAGTGCTGAGGAAAACACTCAGCCGTGTCAGCAATGAGCTGCGCACACACTTCGTGTTTCAGCAAAGATCGACACGAAGAACATATTTTTCGAGTAGGATTCTGTATCACTCCCAAAAAATAGCACCAATTAAAAAGCCATGCGAAGCCGACAAATTTACAGCAAACGTACGCAATAGAGAGCAAAAAGCGGGGAAAAGGAGGTCTCATTGCCGAAATGCACGTGAACCTACACATACTAAGTGAAAAAAAACAGACCAGTTTCAAGAATACGGAATATTTTAAGGAATTCAACAAGTACCAATATTCACACGCGCGCAGTACGGTTAGTTAAATCCACTTATATTAGTATTCATCCAGGTATCACACACAAAATTGGTCTGAAAACCAGGCTCCTGTCCACGAACTAAAAATAATAGAGCAGCGAAGAGTGTGAGCCGGGCGGTACTTGGCGGCCGGCACCCAGCAACTGAGCGGGACGATGGCAAACTGCTTCACCAATGGTCACCACCTGCCCCGAACCACCACCGAGTGGGACATGGCCATGGCCTGGTACCTCAAACACACCCAGGACAAAGTGAGCAGGGCAGGGCGGCGACGTCGACAGCAGGCATACAGGGAGGGAGGAGCCATACATGGATGGTACATGTCACAGCGAAATGGATCTTACGACTTCAGTATTTACTAAGGAAAGTGAATGAGTCAGGGATACCTACAGCACAATTTGCCAATTTGCGGAGGAGTACTTGGAAGCAAATAGGAGTTGCTCTAAGCCGTGGGAAAAATAATGAAATTCCATTTTTACAGTGACGACATTGTTGAGAATTTAACAGCGGGAAGGGACAGGACAGCTAGATACAGATGCGCGTTGGCTGCTTCTAGCTGCGGGCTGCGCGCTGAGGGGTGACGGGGTGTGCGGCGCAGGTGAACCCGGGTCCGCCGCCGCCGCCGCCACCTACGGTGGAGGAGGAGTGGCGTGCCACGCTACAGGGACTGCGGCGACACAACTTCAGCTGCACCTACCCGGCCATGGACGCCGGGCCCTCCTACCGCGCCGTCACCGACCCGCCCTTCACCGTCAACACGGAGGTAGGAGGATACTGCAGACCCGCCCCTCACCGTCAACACGAAGGTAGGAGGATACTGCAGACCCGCCCCTCACCGTCAACACGGAGGTAGGAGGATACTGCAGACCCGCCCTTCACCGTCAACGCGGAGGTAGGAGGATACTGCAGACCCGCCCCTCACCGTCAACACGAAGGTAGGAGGATACTGCAGACCCGCCCCTCACCGTCAACACAGAGGTAGGACGATACTGCAGACCCGCCCCTCACCGTCAACACGGAGGTATGACGATACTGCAGACCCGCCCTTCACCGTCAACACGGAGGTAGGAGGATACTGCAGACCCGCCCTTCACCGTCAACGCGGAGGTAGGAGGATACTGCAGACCCGCCCCTCACCGTCAACACGGAGGTAGGAGGATACTGCAGACCCGCCCCTCACCGTCAACACGAAGGTAGGAGGATACTGCAGACCCGCCCCTCACCGTCAACACGGAGGTAGGAGGATACTGCAGACCCGCCCTTCACCGTCAACGCGGAGGTAGGAGGATACTGCAGACCCGCCCCTCACCGTCAACACGAAGGTAGGAGGATACTGCAGACCCGCCCCTCACCGTCAACACAGAGGTAGGAGGATACTGCAGACCCACCCCTCACCGTCAGCACGGAGGTAGGACGATACTGCAGACCCGCCCTTCACCGTCAACACGGAGGTAGGAGGATACTGCAGACCCGCCCTTCACCGTCAACGCGGAGGTAGGAGGATACTGCAGACCCGCCCTCACCGTCAACACGAAGGTAGGAGGATACTGCAGACCCGCCCCTCACCGTCAACACAGAGGTAGGACGATACTGCAGACCCGCCCCTCACCGTCAACACGGAGGTATGACGATACTGCAGACCCGCCCCTCACCGTCAACACGGAGGTAGGAGGATACTGCAGACCCGCCCCTCACCGTCAGCACGGAGGTAGGACGATACTGCAGACCCGCCCCTCACCGTCAGCACGGAGGTAGGGGGATACTGCAGACCCGCCCTTCACCGTCAACACGGAGGTAGGAGGATACTGCAGACCCGCCCTTCACCGTCAACACGAAGGTAGGAGGATACTGCAGACCCGCCCCTCACCGTCAGCACGGGGGTATGACGATACTGCAGACCCGCCCTTCACCGTCAACACGGAGGTAGGAGGATACTGCAGACCCGCCCCTCACTGTCAGCACGGAGGTAGGGGGATACTGCAGACCCGCCCTTCACCGTCAACACGGAGGTAGGAGGATACTGCAGACCCATCCTTCACAGTCAACACGGAGGTAGGAGGATACTGCAGACCCGCCCTTCACCGTCAGCACGGAGGTAGGACGATACTGCAGACCCACCCTTCACCGTCAACACAGAGGTAGGACGATACTGCAGACCCGCCCTTCACCGTCAGCACGGAGGTAGGACGATACTGCAGACCCGCCCTTCACCGTCAACACAGAGGTAGGACGATACTACTCTCCTTCACCGTCAACACAGAGGTAGGAGGATACTGCAGAC
Organism: Lepas anatifera; assembly: GCA_034440635.1. Lineage (NCBI taxonomy): Eukaryota > Metazoa > Arthropoda > Thecostraca > Lepadidae > Lepas > Lepas anatifera. The sequence goes on along the minus strand of JAOTON010001773.1, from coordinate 135,294 downwards.
CCGCCCTTCACCGTCAGCACGGAGGTAGGACGATACTGCAGACCCGCCCTTCACCGTCAACACGGAGGTAGGAGGATACTGCAGACCCGCCCCTCACCGTCAACACGGAGGTAGGACGATACTGCCGACCCATCCTTCACCGTCAACACAGAGGTAGGATGATACTACTCTCCCTTCACCGTCAACACGGAGGTAGGAGGATACTGCAGACCCGCCCCTCACCGTCAACACGGAGGTAGGACGATACTGCAGACCCATCCTTCATCGTCAACACAGAGGTAGGACGATACTACTCTCCTTCGCCGTCAACACGGAGGAAGGAGGATACTGCAGACCCGCCCCTCACCGTCAGCACGGAGGTAGGAGGATACTGCAGACCCGCCCGTCACCGTCAACACGGAGGTAGGACGATACTGCAGGCCGTGACGGTAAGTTTCACCAGACTGCGGTACGCAGGATCCACTCCCCGCGTACAACTATACAAATCGAGCACATATGCAGACAGCAACCTTTCGCCATCCTACACTCTTGAATTAGGCGTGTCCACTGCGGTTCTGATAACACAACACTCAAGAGGAATCGGGTGGCTGACTGATATAGGTGAGGCATCACCGTTTGGATAAGCAACTGGGAAAATGTCTCCAGTCAGGAAACTGTGCCAAATTTGATGTATGACGATGTACTGATATCACGGTCCGAGAGATGACAAATATTTCAGTCCAGCTTAACGCTGCCCATCCACACGCCCAGGTTCGCTGGAGATGCCAAAGCACACTTGATCGGCCGAAACAGTAACCAGCGCCGTATTGGACATCCTCAGAATCGGCTCCAGTTCGGAAACAAATTCGAGCACCCGCTGTACGAGCGCAACTACCCACACAAGGCGGTGGAGCTGCCGGTGACCGGAGTCATACCGCGCACCTTCGCGCCGCCCTTCAAGCCGCTGCCCGGCACGCCGCAGGACAAGGTGGCCTTCTACGAGCGCTACATGGAGGCCAAGAGCAAGTGGGAGAAGCCCGGGCAGCAGCAGCGCGCCCCGGCGGAAACGGCCAAACAGAGCGTCTTCCACTGAACGACGCCAGCGGAGATCACGTGCAGCACTGATCTGCCAGCCCTCGCGGCCATCACGATGGCGACATCATCACCGGAGGTTTCAAACGTGGGAGGGCCGGGCGGCAGAGTCGCCACCTCAATAAATAGCCAAACATGCATAACCATTCATGATATTGTCTCACAGCTGTAGGCATCATTTCAAAGTGCTCTCAATACTCAGGGATGAACTAATTCTAGAACCACTCTTCACCTCTAGCCTAGTTATTTCAAAAGGTCAAAAGTTGGGACGAGCAAATGTTGAAAGCAATGTTCCCAAATGCGAGTTAAAAAAAGTTGCTTTAAAAATCATGACGCCGAAAGCAAACATATGCTTAAATCTGGTTTCCAGAGCTGAATTCGACACATATGGTGACATACCGACGTCCAGGTGGTAGATGATGGGATTCTCCAGTCGGTTGGGAGTGTCCCGCAGGTCCTCCAACTTGGCCTTCACGTCATCCAGCACCTCCTGGTAGTTGGTCACCTGTGGAGCAAGGGGCAGCAGCACCGTCAGCACGTTCCACTGCTAGCACCGCCAAAGTGATGACTGTTCGGACTCAGTACGTCTCGGCAAAATCATCTCCACGTCAGAAGTGTTTTGAATGGCAATGCCGCTTCAAATCAAAAGCCCACAATACACGTACATTACCGATGATAGAGCCAGATCTAGAACTGGTGGCAGCTGTGGCCTACCTTCTCCATGGGGATCTTCTCCTCGACCTCGATGGCGAACCGCAGGGTGGCGTCCGCGCTGTCCAGCAGCTTCTGAAACGCGTCCGGCACCTGTCCCCCCACAGAGGCAGCATAGGTCAGGCGCACAGCACACAACTAGCACGGCAGTCACACAATACAACTAGCAAGGCAGTCACACAACACAACTAGCACAGCAGTCACACAACACAACTAGCAAGGCAGTCACACAACACAACTAGCACAGCAGTCACACAACACAACTAGCAAGGCAGTCACACAACACAACTAGCACGGCAGTCACACAACACAACTAGCAAGGCAGTCACACAACACAACTAGCACAGCAGTCACACAACACAACTAGCACGGCAGTCACACAACACAACTAGCACGGCAGTCACACAACACAACTAGCACAGCAGTCACACAACACAACTAGCACAGCAGTCACAAAACACAACTAGCAAGGCAGTCACACAACACAACTAGCACAGCAGTCACACAACACAACTAGCAAGGCAGTCACACAACACAACTAGCACGCCAGTCACACAATACACAACGGTCAGGGCAGTCACACAACAGTGGTTAGAGGAGTCAAACACAACACAGTGATCGAATGACATGATCAGTGGAACATGAAGGGTATGAAAACGATGGAATTTCTCCACTCGGTAAAAAGTTCATATCTTAGTGCCTTCGGTATATCTATCTACTTTCCTCAGCGTAAATAGCCGCAGAAATGGTGATGGGAGACCTTATTGTTTCCCCGGAGTTATCAAGCTTGAATCGAAGCACGCCGTCCAGGCTGGCTGCGGGGCTCACCATGCGGAATCGATGCACGCCCTCCAGGCTGACTGCAGGGCTCACCATGCGGAATCGGCAGGGGATGTCGGCCCGGAAGATGCCCGACTCAATGGCCTCCACGTGGCCGCCGACGTAGGTCTCCGAGTCCAGCACGTGACCGTCCTCTGTGATCTTGTTGTGCACTGCCTCTTGCTTGTTGGGGAACACCACGTTCACCTTGAACGCCTCCACCATGAGCAGCGCCTCGCACAGGGTGCCAGAGCCCTTCCTCAGCACCTGGGGGCGGCAGGCAAAACGAAGCTTAGTCAGATCCATCGTACATGGCTAGCCTTTGCTCAGCGTAGCGAAGTCCACACAGTTATGACCTTGCAGCTGAACCATACAATGGAATAGACAGTATACTCTACAATTCAGCGTCCTCGCTGTTCAGGACCGCAGGCGTGCCCTCACCTCGTCAGGATCCATCGGCAGAATGGTGCACAGCGCGAAGATGAAGGGATGCACGTACTTCATGTACAGGTAGTAGGTGGCGACAGCGTCTGATACCGAGTAGTTGGAGAGTACCTGAGGAGGGAGCGTCCCGTTTGGCACGTCAGACTCACGGACAACACCGCTACCACGCCTAAGCCCCATCAACAACACTTCAGCATGTGAAAGGTCGCTTACCAATGCGGACAAAGCTTAGGCACAGGGATAGGAGTATGTGAGCTCCCAAACGCAAGCTATTGAATATAAATATGAGGTAATTTTGTGGAATGGAAAGAACATTTGTCTATATTGGCTGAGACGCGCCGTTTTTTAGCCTTCTTCCAGAGCGGTTTTCCAGGCAGGCGGATAAAATGACGATGTAGTGATTCAGATTTGAGCACGTCATAAAATGCGGACAACCATTACCTTAATCCATCGTGAATATATGATGCGAGCGAAAATTGTATTCAGCCAAAAGTTATTCAGCTTCTGAGCCTAATAGTCTTCGTCAGCATGGCGCACTGCTTTTTGCAACCTGACACAGCATTACTACCATCTGGTGTATTTGATAGTTCGCCCCGCGCACGGCGAAGCCAGTTTGTAAAGGTTCGTGTCTCAATCGAGCTTCGACGTTGATGTGAAAATGAAGTCGTAAGACGTGGGGAAACCCAGGCGCGGGAAAGCACAGCCCACCAGCTGGCAGCTAACTCATGTTCAGCGCGGACGTCCACACCAGCATCCACGACGAGCTGTGGTCCGTGAATCTCGGCTCCGTCACCTGGGGCTCCTCGCTGGCCATCCTGCACATGTCCTCCGGGTTCAACTCCACCGGATCGTACCGCAGCTTCGCCTTGGCCACCGCCTTCAGGTTCTGCGAGCCCACCGGCAGGTAGGAGTCGCGGCGTACCCAGCTGCCGGGCCGACGTCCACACCCATCAGCGGGGTATACAGTCAGTCAGCGGGGATACGGCCCTCAGTGGGATACATCCGTCACAGAGACACACCCGTCAGCGGGGTATACACCCTTCAGCGGGGTATACACCCCTCAGCGGGATACATCCGTCACAGGGACACACCCGTCAGTCAGCGGGGACACACCGTCAGTCAGCGGGGTATACACCCGTCAGTCAGCGGGGATACACCCGCCATCAGCGGGGACACACCATCAGTCAGCGGGGACACACCCGTCAGTCAGCGGGGACACGCCGTAAGTCAGCTGGGACACACCCGTCAGTCAGCGGGGACACACCCGTCAGCGGGAGATAGGGCCGTCAGTGGGATACACCCGTCACAGGGACACACCCGTCAGGGGGCTGTCAGGGTACACCGTCAAGGACAACCGTCAGCACACCCGTCAGCGGGATAGGGCCGTCAGTGGGACACGTCACAGGGACACACCCGTCAGTCAGCGGAGACACACCCGTCAGTCAGCGGGGACACACTAGTCAGTGAAGAGGGATACGGCCGTCAGCGAAGAGGGATACAGTTGTCAGGGAAGAGGGTCATTATCTGTTATATCGGTCGTCATCAGCGAGATATAAGCCATTTCCAGGGACTCATGCTGCACCTTTATAATCGGTAGGGAAGGACATACTATCTTCGAGAAAGTTATACAGAATCATGGCATGTACATTATTTAAAAAATATGGTCGAACTAGGCATGTCCAGCTCAGGATTTACATTGCCGTGGCATGAGCAGTGCACAATTCCACAAACGAGCCAGCACACCCGGCGCCGGCGGAGGGGTGCGTACCACAGACAGTCCATGTGGATGCTGGGCCGGCTGACGTAGATGCCCTCGCTGTTCTGGGAGAAGCCGATCTCGCCGGCCATGCTGAAGCCGTGCACGGCCGCGCGACCCTCCACGAACGGCCAGTCGAAAAAGTCGCCGTTGTACGTGACGAATATGTGAGGCCGCACCTGAAACAGCACCGACACTAACAATGGCGGCAGACAACCGGGCAGAGGCAGGAGCCCGGATCATCTCAGGTCACCAGGCCAGGTCAAATGACCTCACTCCAAAAATGTTCCACATGACAGAAGTGCGAATAGGTTTAATCTGCTGATGTGGGATTGATATGATACAATCAGCCAACCGAGCACAAGTTATGGTAACGCGATTTCTTTAGGTCGTTCGATGATGTTCGGCCACGGGTCACTACTTATCCATTGACAGCCATTGATTGACTGCATGAGAAAGAAGAAAAACATCTGAAAAACTATTTATTTCTGTACAAACGGTTTAGAATGCATTCTTCTTATAATAGCGCAACCATTAGCCGCATTTTAATGTCAAGTTGAATGTTTCCACTGTGACCCCGAATAGGTTTTCTAAGCAAGGAATGACAATAAGAGCTGCCATTTTGGTATAACTATGTTCCTATTGTCATTGCCATTCGGTCGATTCAATAATGATATAATTAGGTCTGATAGTGGTCTTGCGTCATGTCGTTTTCATATGGTGACCTAGCATGGTCACAGTATACATAATTTGATTCAGCGTATCAAGAGGAATATAATAACTGAAAATTTACTCTAACTTAAATCAGCCAGAAGCTCGAGCCAAAAGAGACTTCACTTGACCTGTTACATCCTCAATATTGACCTGAGTCCAAACGTGAGCGGTGGGACTTCGCCGTCATATCTAACCAGCTATCTGCCGTAATTCATGTTTTTACTCATCTCTCACAGCACCCGAGATCGAGAACGTGTTTCGACCCCCCCCTCCTTCCCAATTGGACGAAGGTGGATCGAAGGCCCACCGGGGCAGGGCTAATACATGTTGTAACGCACGCTAGAATAAGATATGCCAAAAATCTTGGACGGTAGGTTCCAGGTTCCATGCAATACTGTGCTGCGGCTTCATCTTCCCACTCATCCAAACAAACAACACGTTTGACGTCATGAGGTGCTGGCTGTCTTGTACAAATCTCACAGCAACTGCGGACGGTGACTCCAGAGGGACCTTTGGTAAGCACAGCACAAAACGGGGAATATTGCACAGATGGGCTGATGTACCCTCGTCACTCAACACGTGTACAGAATGTACCCTCGTCACTCAACACGTGTGCAGAATGTATTCTCGTCACTCAACACGTGTGCAGAATGTATTCTCGTCACTCAACACGTGTGCAGAATGTATTCTCGTCACTCAACACGTGTGCAGAATGTACCCTCGTCACTCAACACGTGTGCAGAATGTATTCTCGTCACTCAACACGTGTGCATAATGTATTCTCGTCACTCAACACGTATGCAGAATGTACCCTCGTCACTCAACACGTGTGCAGAATGTACCCTCGTCACTCAACACGTGTGCAGAATACTTCCAGTTTCCGAGGGAAGGTGAGAATATCTTAGCTGCGTGACACTTTTGCAAGAAAAAAGCAAATGAATCAGGTGCCAGTTTCCAAATCATTTACGTGGTAAGAAACTAATCAGCCGAAAAATGCTACAAAAACTGTGCCTTTATTTTCCAGACCTACCTGAGATATCCAGCCCCCTATCTCAACATGAAAAAATAAAAGTATATTGGACGCTTAGCTATAACAAAATTATAGATCCATGCAAATAGAGAAACACATTGCACTGTGATAAACGAACAAAAAATAATAGCCAACAACGGGAGAGATTGATTATCTATTTCCCGGTAACAAACATGAGCATAAACGAAATTTAATCAATGCACTGTCGATCACAACATTCTGAAGTTAACCAACCTGCTTGAACGTGCACGTTTGATTCAAAAATTATTTAGCATACACTGCAATCAAAACGCAACTGCCATCCAATGCCATTTCAAGCAGAGTAGCAGTCCCCTGCCCCACCTCGAGAATGTGGTCGAAGAAACGCTGTATAACGGCAGCCTCGTTGGGCTCGTTGAAGATGATGAACGGTCCCTCGAACTCCGGCTTGGGCGTGTACTCGAAGTCGTCGATGTCCTGACTGACGATCTCCCGGTTGGTGATGAGGTAGCCCTATCAGAAAGCACACACGACTGACAAGCTGATCACTCTGATCAACGGTACCGCTCAGGTGTCCGCCATATCGCCATCGGATATCCCTCCCGAAACTTGACAAAGCTGCCAGGGACAGCAGTTTCAGCACCAATACAGCGACTGATATAGCGAATCTGTGGTAATATATCCTCTCGCTGCCGCGGGTTGGTGGCTGCCCCAGGCCCCTTGACCTGAGACATTGTTCGCCTAAGGCATCAGTGCCGGATCGGAATGGAGTCAGCGTGTGCCAAGAACAAGACAGGATATGCTGCCCTTTTAGGAAATATGACACCTCCGTGGATTTTGAACTGCGCTTTCAGAAGCAAACACCATGCTCCCTTTCCACTCCTCCTTTGAGCCGTTGGACAGCGGGGCGCATCGCCGGTGGCGGCTGCAGCCGAAGCGGGGCTAAGGGGTCGGGATTCGCGCTCTTTCAAATCCTGTTTCTCCGCAAACGGTGAATTCTAGAACAAATGAAATTCTAGACATGAGGTTTCATGGTATGCTGTACAGTGTACATACTGGCTCTCAGTTCAAATCTCATTATAAAGGTGCCACATTCCCTTCAGGGAAGTGACTCATTGTGGGATAAAACAGAATAAAGCTCAAAATGACTAGCTCTCTCTCTCTCTCTCTCTCTCTCTCTCTCTCTCTCTACCTGGCCATCAATCATGTACGATATCATCATGATCTGGTCGGTTTTCACGTCGGGAAACTTGAGCGGCAGCTTGGTGGTTTCGATGTCGTAGGCCAGCACGATGCAGTCCGGCCACTCGATCATGTCGGTGCGCAGTTTGATGACCGGAGGCTCCTGGCCCCGCGTCCGCACCGAGTACCACTTGCCGATGAAGACGCCGGTGTCGATGCTGACCCGCACGTGGTACGGCACGTCGTACTCTCTGGCAGGCCGGCGTTATAGTTAGGCTATGGTTGTCGGTGCAAGATCGTCACCCTATTGCCATGGTCACATCTCAGCCTGGCTCCCGCCCGGCTGTCACAGTGCTCTAACATGGACCTTCTGGAGTTATAATAACCTTAGATATAAAAATAAGCCCAACTTTTAAGATAGTAAGATCGTCAGTATTTTCCCCCACACATCGCTGGCACATCACGGCACTGCAGTGTCATTTTGCCAAGTTAACGGCGGACCCAGAGCTCGGGAATGAAACGCCCGTGCTGCCGCACCGGACCTGATGTCGACGATGTTGTCCATCTGGTTCTTGTCTTCCGGCGCGTTCTCCGCGCCCGTCATGTGAGAGGCCAACAGTTCCGAGTAGGCCGTCTGTAAACAGGGTCGGGTCACGGACATACACACACACCACGGCCGAGTTACTGGCAAAACACCTGGCCGACACACAAACATACACCACTAGGTCACTTGCACACACACACAAACCAGCCCACAACAGAAGTGAATCACAGACTGTCGCTTTTGACACCGTCAGTCACTGCAGCAAACATGCCTTGCCCGGCGGTGGCGGTGGTTCTGCAATTACCAAAGGCAACAGGGGCGGGGGCGTCTGACTAAACGCTAAATAACCCTCCATAGGAGTTCTCGTTCGGGGTGGGGGGGTGTGACAAGTCCATACTTAGTAGACACACACCACCGAACAACAACAAAATAAAAAATGTTCATCTGGAAGGGCCTGAGCAAGAGCTCTCGGGTGGACGTCTAGTGGGGATCACCCTCGGTTTCAAAACACCGACCACATGTCTGTCGGCGGCCGTTCAGGATCCATATCCCAACTTACCACCCACTTTTTCGGTATGTATCCAGCGAACTAGTGAACTTCGACAGTGGTATCCCCAATGAAAGTCAGTTAAAAGAGCATTCTAGGCGCTCATGGCTCCTCGAGCGTGAAGCTGCACGACCCCCGTTGCTCATAGTCGTGAAATCGCGTAAAATATTCAGTCAAATTTCAGCTCAGCCGTCACACACCTCCTGATGTTCGAGTTTCGGAATTAGAGCACGCTAGCTCCGCGTTTGCAGGAGATCGAGCTGGTGCCCGTGACTCCGCCTCGCGCTCCTACCTGACTCTGACCAGGGGATCGAGCTGGCGCCCGTGACCTGCCTCGCGCTCCTACCTGACTCTGACCAGGGATCGAGCTGGCGCCCGTGACTCTGCCTCGCGCTCCTACCTGACTCTGACCAGGAGATCGAGCTGGCGCCCGTGACTCGCCTCGCGCTCCTACCTGACTCTGACCAGGAGATCGAGCTGGCGCCCGTGACCCCTCGCGCTCCTACCTGACTCTGACCAGGGGATCGAGCTGGCGCCCGTGACTCTGCCTCGCGCTCCTACCTGACTCTGACCAGGGGATCGAGCTGGCGCCCGTGACTCCGCCTCGCGCTCCTACCTGACTCTGACCAGGGGATCGGGCTGGCGCCCGTGGCTCCGTCTGGCGTTCCCACCTGACTCTGACGCTGCTCCCGGTTGCGACGCACGGCGGAGAGCAGCTCCCGCTTCACCTTCTGCAGGTCGTTGGTGGTGAGGAAGGAGAGCTTCAGCAGGCCGCGCTTCAGCCCCACCAGGTGGTTGGCCTGTCGGACGGACGCAGAGACGCGCTGGTGAGTCGCTGGTCACAGCACCGGGTCGGTATCCGACTCTGCTCGGGACGAACTGTCATCTGGCCCTCACTACGTCTACCAACGACCTGTTGGCTAACCAGACTCACGTGGTTAGTATTCTATAAAGTCGAACACAATTATAAAATTGAGCTGCCAGGTTTCGACGATGCCTGCGTTCTCTGCTTATACATACACATGCCGAGCACGCAATCAGAGCTACCAACCAGGGCGAGGGAAATAGGTCTCAGAGTAAAAGCGGAGATGAACAGCATCCATTTGTCCAGGCTATGCAGAATATTTCATTACAATTTAAGACATTAAATGTCTTAAAGTATCTTAGCATATGGAACCGCTAGTCTTGAAGAATGCTGATGAAGAAGATCCCAAATGTAAATATAAGTTCGGCAGGGTTAAGCCAATGTGTGATATTATGAGTAAGTAAACAGCCTACAATGCAAGCAATGATTGTACTCACCAAGTCCAGGTCTTCTTTTGAAACAGCCTCGATGCCCACGACAATGCCCGCGTACTTCTTGGACAGAAACGCCACCATCTCCTGTTGAGTTCCTTCCTCTGGTAAAATGTAGAAGTATGGCTTAAAAGGCAACGAAACCTGCCGGGAATATGTGGTCAGACATCCTCATCCGAAAGTGGTAAACAATGCCGTTGTAGTGCCAATTAACTATCGCATTCAAGTAACGCAAATTCAAAAATTTAAAGCGCACATCCAGTCTATACCACGGATTTCCCAAATCAAACAAATTTCAAGCATTTGAGCAAAATATAGCTGCTAGCCCCTGCGACATAATTCAACACATTGTTAATATTATACCAGGAATTATATGGAAAAACTATATCCCCAATACAGAGTATGAAATTTATTGTTGGGGTTTATCGACGCACCAACTGCCAGGGTCATACGGCGTCGCCAACTCTCACCCTGTTGGAAGGGATTTTGGGGATCAGATCGACTTATTCAGAGGCTCCGCCGGGACTTGAACCCAGGACCGGTGGCTTTGAAGACAAGGGTGCTATCCACTAAGCCACCTCATCCCCCTAGAGTATGAGATTTTCTGACCATTTTCAATAAAACAGGGCAGGGACAATTCCGCACGCAACCTTTATACATAAATGAAAAATACCATTTTTAACTATTCAACAACAGTTTCCCTTTGGGGTAAAATAACGCAAAATATAGGCACCAAGTAAAAATGTCAAAAATTAGCCAATGACTGAGTTTACCATACCTCGAAAGTGTTTTGTGCTCTAAATCAAATAATGCAAATATTAAGTCGTTTTATCAAAATCGAATATTTCAATATCGAGTTACCGTTATTGTAGTCGCCGTCCTCGAAAAAAGTTATGAAATTATGGTTTTCGGAGTTGGATTAAAGTTATCGAGTGCCTACCTCAACCAGCCCCGTATGACTGGTGCATTTGACAGTTCAAGTTTAACCCTCGCCCCGGTGGGTGGGGTGGTGTTTGAACATCCCCTTTAAACACTCCCCCTGGGTTCGAGGGGGTGTTTGAACAAAACTGGGGCGAAGGTGTCTCGGAGGCCCACCGGGCGGGTGTTAAAAGATTCTTATCTATATACAAGAGGAAAACACTGAAAAAAACACATCAAGTATACATCCCACAATCCCAGGAACAGCCACTTGGCGCAGGTCACTCTCACGGGTCACGTATCAGTCGACGTAACCCCCAGCAAAGGCAATACTCACGGATTCAATGTTATTATCACGAGCGCCTCACATTTTAATCGTCATATTCACCTTAAAGCGTGATCCGTCCTCTTGAAGGAAGAAGTAGTCCACAGCCGCCACGAGGCGTTTGTCCTCGTCCAGAATCTCCGTCTGTAGTTGGAACAACTTATCAAGCCAAAGCCAGCGAAAAATGATTAGCGTACTCTACCCCGTAAAGTATCGGATCAGGATATTCAATTGCTTTTAGTTTGGAAGTCAATATACAACACTGGAATCAAGCCGCGAGCCTCACTCCATTTATTACGACTTCACCCCCTCTCCAGCCCTAAAATCGACCTTCTCCATATTAAGTCAATGTGGTTAAATCGAATGCGTCAAGCGAGAAGAGTGAGCACCAGCGGAACGAAGCTGGCCTAGTCCTAACCTCCAACACGCACCAACACATCGCAGAAAGTCCCAAATACGTAGCACAATTGGTCTGAGCAACTGCATCACAAAAAACGTGGCATAAGTGTGACTGAAAAACAGCATCATAAAAAGCCTGTTCAGACGTTGTGGAGATACTGGCAGTCTAGCTCCCTGGTGTTTTGCTCGATTTTTCAGCAGGGAGCACGACAATGTTCAGCCCGCAACTTCATGCTAACGTTTCGGGGAAGAGGTCTCAACTTATTCCCAGGCGGTCCAGTTCAGATTTCTACGCTGATGTTATCATCCGCCCTATAAAACCCCCATCGCTTCGTCTCCTGCTTATTGAATGCCGCCATTTCGTATCAACATTAGGAGCGATCTAATTCGTTTGTCTTTTTATCGTTGGTGGACTCAGTGATGCTAACTTTCAGTCAGATTGGACGGCGAAGAAGTCAATTCGATATGTTTGGGTTCGTGCTCAAGGGTTTGTTTTCTGCTTATTCAAAGCGAATTCCCCTCTCCACAGCCCTCTGGATACTAAAGCTAGTCTATCTCAGCACCATAATAACCAGTCCCTTACATCTGTAGATCAATATCATGGTATGCATCTACCAGAGGTGAGCGCCGCTACAAAGACTTTTGAAACCGCTACCACTAATTCCACAACCTTGGCTGGCTGAAACCGACACCGCTACTAGCGAAACTTATTCAAAATCGCAAAGCGCTATCCGCAACTCCACTATCGTTACTTTTTATTATAAAGCACTGCTAAAGCAATAGTTCCAAATTTATTCTCACTGCTCTTTTGAAATACATTTGGAGGTAAAATCCTGCTTATCTGTATATCGCATACGAAATCAGCAGCTTTATTTCGAAATATGGAACCAGAATCGTAACAAACAACATCCTTTCAACATCCTTTTATTTTTCCGACAAAGAGAAACATTTCTCTCAATTCCCATCTCCTAACATATTTTGAGAGGCGGCCCTCTTAGCCCTCGCCCAGATGGGGGTGGGGGTGCTTGAACACCGGGGGTTGGATTTTTCCGGAGGCACGAAAAAACTGCGACGCGAAGCGCCGCCATACTTGGCACACCTGATCCTTGATCAATTCCGCAGCTTTCCCCAAAATTTTAAGGTTGGGTCATCTCAGTGCAGGTCAAGTAACCTCACTTCAAAAAAATGTTTAAGGTGACATAAGTAAGAAATCCGTCAATCTATCGCATTGAAACTTATACCACATAATGGGCCTAACAAGTGCTACACATATTCCAGGATTTTTCATATGGATGACCTAAGGTCAAGTACGGACCCTGACCTCTCCATTGAAAATACGTGAGAAAAACAGAAATTTGGCTGTATTTGTGTAGATACAGCCGAGAAAACCTTCATTTTCTCCAAATCGTAGTATCCTGGGCCCCTTTCCAGGTTCATGTTGCAAAAATTACATGTGACCTCTGCTAGGTCATCTGGGGCTATTTAAGCGGTTTTCAGACTTAAGTCAATAACTTTGCATAAAATGGTGATACATATTTTATTTTGATGCCATTGCGTTCGGATTGCTATTGCGAGTATACTGATAGGCATATTGACTATGCTAGGTTAAAAAGTGACCTTGACCTGAGGTCAGGTCATTTTTGTGTTTTGACCTAGGTAGTATGGTCATATTATACATCATTCGATTCACCGTGACGAGAGGAAGCGAATGGTGCCAAAAAAGTCTTGACTCAACTCTGTCAGACGCTAGAGCCCAAAAACTTTACTAAAAATCCCACTTTCCTTGACCTGTCATGACCTCAACATTGACCTGAGCCAAAAAGTGTCTGATGTAGTTTCTTCATGAATTTGTATGAGCTATCCACCGTTTTTCGCGTTTTTTTCGCTATCCCGCATAGGGGCCGAGTTCGAAGGGGGTCTTCAACCACCCCCCACCAGGGCAAAGGTGGCTCGGAGGCCCACCGGGGCGGGTGTTAACAGGATGTTGGCAGCGCTAGCGGTTTAGCGGAGTAGCCGACTTGAGCAGCGGACCACCCGGCTCTGGCCGCCAAGCGTATATGGTAATCAATTTTGACAGGTAGTTTTCGCCAGATCTTTGGTCACTCTTTTAAGCCTTACGACGAACAGAAAGTGCATCTCACCAAATGTGCACTCTGTGTGTTTTTCCTAGCACATACTGTTAACATACATGTGTGCATGTAACTATTTATACACATATGCAGAATTTCTGTTCAATAAAAAACATTGAGCAGGTACACATTCTTTCGTGGTAGGGTCCCCATGTGGTCAAAGCACAGGGGAAAAGCATTGCGAAATTAAGCATGATATACAAGCGTTCAGCAGGTAGGTATATACCATAGAAACGTTGACTACCTTATGAATGATAGGGATCAGTTAAAGAGATGGACTGACAGGAACATCCAGAGGGGGTGAGGAGAATGGAAGGTGCTTAAATGGACAGGAAAACAGACGTGAAACTTTTGGCACTCACAATCCCAACTTATCCAAGTCGAAAAACAACTATTCGCTGTCCAATCGACGAACTGAAGATAAGAATGCTTCAGAAACGGTAGTATAAGTTTACCGTAAGCGACAGACTGAGCAATGCGTAGGTCAAGCCCGAATTACTTTAAAATAATTATCAGGTTATTCTATGTAATAGTACTTTCAAGTATGGTTAACATAATCTAACAGTAATTTTGACACATTCCCCTGTGCATTGATCAAATGGTAGTGTTCAATAAGCAAGAAAGGACGCAGTGGGGACATTGCTGATCATAGTGACACTCTGCAGCCGAATATTCCAACATCAGATCATCGAAACCCCAGCTCTTTCCAGAACTTACAGCATGAAAGTTGAGAAGCCAGCCAGTTCGGTCTCCAACGTCTCGGACACGGTCGAAGCCGAACTTAGCGTCGATAGCGTCGTTCTCCAGCGATGTTTGAAGCCTCTTCTCCGACGCATCCTCCTTCCTGTCCGCAATTTACCGTTATTTAAAACAAATGCGAAGATCCTTCACAGAGACAGGCCCAGTCTTACCACAGGAGAAGCCTGCATAAGTTGTTCCTGCTTTGCCATTCAACATGTGGTACAACAAAATACAAATACATTTACCATTGAGACGCTTTTGACCAGATTTCGTCTGAGATTGGCACAACAACCTAACCATAAACCCTGGTGCTTTTCTCCGTCCGGTCTATGTATTTGTGTTAACATCAAAAATACTTATCCAATACAGTTCCTAAACAAACAACCCACCATCATACACACATGCACACACAACTGCAAAACAGCACTAAACTATTCGGTAGCTGACCACCGCTCGGGCGCCGGGTAACAGGGAGCACGGTTTATCGCTGCCTCAATTTCGTGACCTGAATCTGCTGGTACGAATGAGAAACGACTGATATGAGTAGGCAGCCTCACGCCCGCTGTAGGCACTCAAGTCACCAACGTTGTTTGGTGTCTGGATCCCAGCTGACACTGCTCCACCAACGTTGTTGGTGTCTAGGTCCAGTGCATTTTTTCTCAAGTTTTTACTGGGGACCAATGGGAGAAAATGGCACACTTAGGGGTTCAAAGGGCACATCTCGACAGTAAGGGCACACTTGACGTTGTTTGAGGGCCATATCGATCTTTAGCAAGGGGCACAAAAGCTTTTGACAGATAAGGAACATGCCTTCTGGTTTTGGCACTAGAAGGGCACTGGTCCCCAGCGGATGAAAATCAGAAGGGCTGGGAACCAATGTAAGGGGCTGGGGGACTGAAAATGGTCCCCAGTTTGCATGTAGAAACCCTGTCTGGGTCCCAGCTGTCACTGCCCCACCAATGTTGTATGATATCTCTGTCCCAGCTGTCACTGCTCTACCAACGTTTTCTGGTGTCTGGGTCCCAGCTGTCACTGCTCTACCAACGTTTTCTGGTGTCTGGGTCCCAGCTGTCACTGCTCCACCAATGTTGTATGGTGTCTGGGGTCCCAGCTGTCACTGCTCCACCAATGTTGTATGATATCTCTGTCCCAGCTGTCACTGCTCTACCAACGTTTTCTGGTGTCTGGGTCCCAGCTGTCACTGCTCTACCAACGTTTTCTGGTGTCTGGGGCCCAGCTGTCACTGCTCTACCAACGTTTTCTGGTGTCTGGGCCCCAGCTGTCACTGCTCCACCAATGTTGTATGGTGTCTGAATCCTAGCTGTCACTGCTCCAACAACGTCGTTTGGTGTCTGGGTCCCAGCTGTCACTGCTCCACCAATGTTGTATGATATCTCTGTCCCAGCTGTCACTGCTCTACCAACGTTTTCTGGTGTCTGGGTCCCAGCTGTCACTGCTCTACCAACGTTTTCTGGTGTCTGGGTCCCAGCTGTCACTGCTCCACCAACGATTTCTGGTGTCTGAATCCTAGCTGTCACTGCTCCAACAACGTCGTTTGGTGTCTGGGTCCCAGCTGTCACTGCTCCACCAATCAAAGCTAAACTATTTCATATCTCAAGCTGCATGAAGTAGAAAGACACCACTGCCCTTTGTCTTGCTGCCAGGAATGTCAATTAGTTACCCTCTTGTCCTTCCTCTGACTGCCCTACCCTCTTGCCCTTCCACAGCCTATCCTACCATCTTCCCCTTCCACTGCCTATCCTACCCTCTTGTCCTTCCACTTAATAGCATACCCTCTTGCCCTTCCATCACATATCTTACCCTCTTGCCCTTCCACTGCATACCCTACCCCCTTGCCCTTCCACAGCCTATCCCACCTTCTTCCCCTTCTACTGCCTAACCTACCCTATAATGCTTCTACTTCCTATCCTATCCTCTTGCCTTTGCACTGCCTATCCTACCCTCTTGCTCTTACACTGCCTATCATACCTGCCTGTTCTACACTCTTGCCCTTCAACTGCCCTTCCTACCATCCTGCCCTCTTCTATGTCCCCTACTGCCTTTCCACTGCCTATTCTACCATCTTTCCCTTCCACTGTCTATTTTACTCTTTTGCCCTTCCACTCTCTACCCTACCCTCTTGTCCATCCACTACATATCCTACCCTCTTGCCCTGTCCCTGCACTGCCTATCCTACCCCTCTCCCTTCCCTACCTATCTCACCCAAATAAACTATAAAATTGCAATGTGTAGCAGTAAGTCACCCCACACTGGGCAACTTCTAAAAGCAGACTAGAGGATTTCCAATTGGCTAAGACCTAAAATTAAAATATGCAAAAATGTGCTTTCATAAATCTTTGACCTCTGCATAGATCCCTGGTTTCTCTCATAACCCCAAATGGCAAACTGAAGGTTAGAAATAATGTAGATGGGAGAAGATAGATGGACAGTGAGAATGGCTTTATCATCTTTCCAAACATGTTGGGAAGAAGGGAAAGTTGAGGTTAACCATTAGGAAATCTCTATGTAGAACAGTACAGAGGTTTCTGGATGCCATAATTAGATACAAAGGTAACATTTAAGTGCATTGTGCATTTATAGGAGCATTTGCACATCCCAGTGGAGGAAACTGTGGTCAGCATTCCCAAGAATGGCTACGTTCCCAACAATGGGAACAATGACCCATATTTGGAAACGCATTTTCCATCGTATATTCAAACTGGAATTTCAGACAGCTTGAAACGAAAAAGGCATATATCTACCGAATTATTTCAATATGTTAGTTTCCGGACGAAATATGAATGGCGGTCATAGGCGGATCCAGGGGGGCGAAGTGGGCACGTGCCCCATAGGCGGATCCAGGGGGCAAAGGGAGTTCGTGCCCCCCGATCGACCCTCGGCGCCCCCTGAAATGGTCACGGCGCCCCCCTGAAATGTCGCTTCCCACCCCCCCAGGATGCGAAAATCGGCTCCCACCGATAAGATTTTGCGCCCATCCGATAGGGTTCTCCAGTAAAGAATGACGCCTCCGGGAAGGTGTCCCCCCGATCGGCCATCCTGGATCCGCCTATGATAGCGTCTCAAGGATAAAGGCCTACCCCTGCGAGAAGCAGGCTCAAAGGAGTAGAAGGATGCATAGGCGGATCCAAGTTTATATTCGAAAGGGGAGGGGGGCGTCATCCGAGCAGGGGGTGCCAAAGTCTATCACAGAGTGGCCAATTCTCACATCCAGGACTTATTGGGGGGGGGCTAGGGGGCGCCGTGACAATTTCAAGTGGCGCCAAGGGTCAATGGGGGGTTGCACCGAGGGTTAATGGGGGGGGGTTGCGCCAAGGGTCGACCAGGGGGGTCGCCGAGGGTCGATGGGGGCGCCGAGGGTTGAGCGGGAGAACGTGCCCCTCTTTCCCCACCTGATGGAACTGCCTATGAATGAAGCACCCCAGAAGAAAATATCGAGTTAATGCATCGGTGCACCATAATTCGTCAAAACACTACGGAATAATTCAAACAATCTTCGGGCAAAAACTACAGGATCTAAAACCTTACTGATTCAAATGAATATAAAAAAGCTTAGAAAATGCAAAAATACCACTTTTAAGCACTACTTTCTTTCTAAACAGACGAAAGGCACGGTTTTCCTCTATTTCTTCATTCGTCAGCACATGGTGAGCAGCAAATGTGTGACCTCAAGAAAAATATTTTTGCAGTCTACAATTCTGGAATTTTGTTTTTGTACTACTATTTTTCATTGACTTTCCCAGAAAATTATCTAAAAAAATAATACCTGTCTGGATTCACAGTTTAAGAGCAATCTTTTCATCGTTCTTTACCGTTGGGGCTGGATCGTGCAGTTTAGACAAATATTTGAGGGAGCGTTCAAAGACAGATTTTCTAATTCAAAGTAGAACTCCCCCTCAAATTTTAAGAAGAGTTAAAATTGACCAGGTAGAAAGATTCCCCTTATCTTTTCTAAGCTCCTGTTGTGTTTTCTGAAAACATAGTTCCGGGCGTTCCCATCCTTGGGAACGTGTGTTTCCATTTATGGAACAAGCGTTCCCAAATATGGGTCAATATTCCCATTATTGGGAACGTAGCTTTTCTTGGGAACGCTGACCACAGTTTCCCCCACTGATCCAGGTAACAGGTTAAAATGGAGAGATAATGTAAAAATTTGCTTTCATTTGATTGTACACATATGACAGATTTCAACACCATCTCATTTGGGCATTTTATCCACCTTTGAGGCAGGTAAGGAAACCTTGGGATAGAAACTGACACTCAGGGCAGCAAGCCAGTCTGCAGAACGTGGCAGATTTCGACGAGATCTCGTTGGGGCAGCCTCGGGGCAGACCTACCGATTTGGGGCAGCTTTTGGTCGATCTTGGGGCAGATGGGGGCTCTTGGGGCAGGAACTAGTACTTGGGGCAGCGGTCGGTACGGGTTATCACCGAGGGAAGAAGAAAAATAATGAAAAGGAACGACAATCATTAGTTAAAGTTGCGCTGTAAAAGCTGAATTGTCTCAAAAGCGTCATGTTTGTCTTCTAGAGAAATATGGTTAAAAAGATACCAAACAAAGGAAATTTTTAATAGATGTAAAAAAGTTCCTGGAAGTGAATAAAAAATCAGGCAACAGGCGCCTTTCTAAAGTAAATTTAAATTTATTTTCTAAATTTTTAATCTAAACCTAGTTTTAGTTACAAAAAACAATCTTAGAACTCGAAATAAAATTTCCCTGTATGTAGTTTTTTGCATTTCCTCTGCTATGTTTTGATCGCCAAAGGCCGGCAAATCGGGTCTATGTCAAAAGGTCCACTGTTCAAAGGGTCCACCGTTCAAAAGAAAATAATGCCAGCCCCTCCCCTAAGAACAAATGCTAGTCAGTGATGTGACGTCACAAAAGCGTCACGGGAATCTTTCTTCGCTTGGGTCTTGTGAAAACTAGGGGTGAAAATATTCCAAATTTTGTCATGCTTTCATGCAAATGTAAGAAAATGGAAGGGGGAAAATGCTTTAGCTGTGGAAAAAATTATTATTTATCGAATTTAGTTATCAATTGAAATATTTTTTAAACTATTGATTATACGGCGTGAAAGCGGTGGCAAATGACGTCTTTAAGGGAAAATACTTCGCTTGTAAATATACCTTTGAATTAAAGTATTCTTGAAGTTGTGTATCATGAATGCAAGATAGCTGCTGCTGTGCGTGGAGGGTCGTGAGTGCGTTGCCATTGTCAAGTTGGATGCACGGTTTTCTTTCATTTCTGGGTGTTTCGTTTAAAATGGAGTAGATAAACATATATCGGTAAAAATACCCCCCGTTGGAGGAGTCTGCCCCAGCATCCAAATTTCTGCCCCAATTGGGGCAGGCTTTGGGCTGCCCCAAGCGCCTCGTCGAGTCGCCTGCCACGTTCTGCAGACTGGGCAGCAAGGACATACTGAGGTGGAAACAGAAGCACCCAAAAGAAAAAAACAGAAAAGAAATGACACTTTGTTTTTCAGTGGCCTTCCTAGAGTAAAAAGTGAGAATGTATTCCCCTGTGGAAAAATCTGCCCCAGCTACCAAAACTTATGTCCCAATTGGGCCCCGATTTGAGCGGCTCAAAACACCTCATCAAGAAGCCTGTCACTTTCTGAAGAATTGTTTATAAGCAGCCTGGAGCAAGTGTGCACACAAATAAGAGGATGCAACAAGTTTGCCTACCTTGAAAGTCTATAAAAATTTTGAGAAATAATGAAATTGCAAGATCAATGGAACCAGCCTGATTTCATAAGAGTACCCAGTTTACTAAATACCCAGGAATACATAAGCTTTGACCAGTCTGCAAAGAATGGCAGCAGGCCAGACTCGCACCAAAGAGATCTTGTCGGAAGTGGCATAATTTGCACACTGGAGCTTTAAAAAAACACTTGTTCCAAAAATACTGGGGTAACTTACCATCCTGATGCTCCATCATCCTTAGAATTTGACTTAAATGTTGATTTTGCTTGAGCCATTTTGCTACTCCTGCTTCAGCTGAGTCTTGATGTGTTGAATAGCCCGATGTAGGTAGTTGGTATCGACAAAGGTAAGGTAAACAATCAAGCTACTTTCATTTCTTTGACTTTATTGTTTCACCGATCCGTTGCAACTTTCGTAACGTTTTGACCGACGAGCAAATAGCAATAGCAAAGAAATTATACACTGGAACGATTTCCAAATAAACTTGAGGTGCACAAATTTCCGTGATTGAAATAATGGAAGACGCCCGCTATATAAACATTTACTACTCTAAGTAACCCAAAGCAATGAGACCTTGGATTGCGCGCGCGCTAACCAGCCTCCTCGGCGGGTTTTTCTATAGGAACCGTGGGTTTTTCTTCTGAAACAAATTTGCCGCCTTTTTCTGTTTCGGAGATATGCCAGGTTCGCCAGGTTGAAAGTGAGGAGACCTTGTGTAGAATACTCGAAAAACCTCTACAACTTCTGGCGAGGCCAGACTCCAACATACCTACCGAGTTATATCCCCATACTGTGGTGATATAACGACAGACTCACCCAAGATACCTCTATTCAAATGCAGGGTAATAGAGAACTTCAAATGTATGTACTTTCGAGGAGGATTCATGCACGCCTGGTTGACAGCCACATGTTCAACGTTCCAGCTCTAATAGGCGGATCCAGAATTGCTTAATAGGGGCACCTTTACCGGGGGGGGCAACACCAAGGGGCACCAGTTTTGACCGGAAAAACCTATCAGGCGGGCGCAAAATCTCTGTCGGTGGGCGCCGATTTTCGCACCTGGGGGGGTGGGAATTTGACATCTCAGGGGGCCCCGTAACCATTTGAGGGGGTGCCGATCAGGGTCGATGGGGGGGAAAGTGCCCCCTTGCTTTGCCCCCTAGATCCGCCTATGCCAACTCTATTTAAATCATAGGTGGATTCACGGGGGAATAGGAAGCAGGTGCACCCCCCAGCGCCCCCTGAAATGGTCACGGCGCCCTCCTGAAAAGTCAATGGCGCCACCCTAAGATGTCGCTTCCCACCCCCACATTAACCCCCCAGGATGCCGAAACCGGCGCCCACCGACAGGATTTTGTGCCCATCTGATACGTTTTTCCGGCCAAAAGTGGCGCCTCCTCGACCGGATGGCGCCCCCAGCTGGCCCGGCAGATCCTTCCTCTTGGGGGGGGAATTATGGGCCGTGGCTGAGACCTGGCATCGTTGGTGGGGAACCGGACAAGCCCCTGAGCCAGGATTCTTCCAGTAAGGAACTAGTGAAGCAGGGGAAAGTGGAATGAGTGTGGGAATGTGTGTACCCGGGGTTAGCAAATAATTTCACGAGGCATAATTTATAAAAAAATTAGACTGAGTTTCCATGGCCAAAATACGATTCAAATCGGGCTTCCGTTCCGGCAGACTAATATGGAAAGTGTTTCACTTTCTTTTTTCTTTTTCGAGAGACAGTCAACACGCTGCTCTACTGCCATATATACTTCCGCTCCAATATCTGCTAGATAGAAATTCGTATTGTGATTGGGTAACTTGTGCAGCTTCCAGACGGAGCGCGAACCCAGGGGTGCAATTTCCTACAACACAAAAATATGCTCGATGTTAGACACACTTCACGACTGTGACTTTAGCCACTTCCTTGGCCGCTTTGCTCTACCGCTCCGTCGTCACCACGTCACGTCTCCGTTCTTTCTCCGCTATTTTCTCTGACTTATTTTCGGAAGAAAGAGTAAGTGGGTGCCGTTTATGTGTGAGTGGCGCTCGTGGTAATTCAACGAATCGCCTGATCCATGCCACTGCAAATTTTTCAATATTTGCTATTTTCCAGGGGTGGTTATTTTATATGCTTTCGAGGGTGTGCGAAGTCTGAAGCCCCTGAAGTTTCCAAGTATAGTTATTCTCAGGGTAAGGGAGAAACCATGAAATGTTACATGCTTTTGGGGGAGGGGGTTCGACATCTGAAGCCCCAGAAATTTTCAAGTCTAAGTATCCATACTCAGGGCAATAGAGAACCCATGAATAGAAGACTGAATAGCAAACTCAGGGCAATGGTAAAAGAAAACTCTTTGGTAATAGATTATACCCCTGAGATCCAGTCTGCAAAACACGGAGAGTATACCTCTGAAAGCCAGTCCACAAAATAAGGCTGGTTTCCATGAGCTCAGACTTGCTGATAATTGAACTTTTTTGTTCGGCTTAATTGTGATGCACAGCTTCATGGTATTATGGTAGTAGGCAGATCACATCTCGCGGTTCAAAGGATCACATCAGAAGGTCCACTGATCAGAGGGTCTAATGTTCATAGGCTCTACCCTTTGAAAATTAGACCTTTTGAATTAGAAGTCCAACGTTCAAAATGTCCAAAGAGGCGTGCTCAGATGCATGAAAGTAGGGTGCATGATGCCGCAGAGACGTGCTAAGACACATGATAATAGGAGGATATGAGGGTTAGGTTAGGTTAAGTTAGGTTAAGTGAGGTGAGGTGAGGTCAGATGAGGTCAGGTCAGGTCAGTTGTGTATGCCCTTGGTCCCATTTCCTAATCTGGGGATATCACCCCTCTTTCCAGATTCTGAGTGCACCTCTGGTCTGGGTACCACTTTGGGAAATGTTTTAGAAATATCCCCACATTCTGCAAGAAAATAACTAGATGTGAAACAGACGGAAGGAGGGAGGGTTTCAGCAGTTTAAAGTGGTACCCAGACCAGAGGCGCACTAAGATTCTGGAAAGAGGGGTGATATCCCCAGACTAGGAAATAAAGACCAAGGGTATACACAACTGACCTGACCTGACCTGACCTGACCTGACCTGACCTAACCTAACCTAACCTAACCTAACCTAACCTAACCTAACCTAACCCGCATTGCCTCCTATTATCATGTGTCTTAGCACGCCTCTGCGGCATCATGTACTCCACTCTCATGCATCTGAGCACGCCTCTTTGGACCTTTTGAACATTGGACTTCTTATTCAAAAGGTCTAACTTTCAAAGGGTGGAACCTATGAACATTAGACCCTTTGAACGGTGGACCTTCTGATGTGATCCTTTTGAACCGTGAGATGTGATCTGCCTACTACCATAATACCCAGCTTCATTGCTGACTGTGATTCTGATTCAACTCAATGTGTTGAGCTGTTAAGTAAACCATATCCATGAGTCAACTCAACTCTTACTCCAGAAAAAGTGATTCAACTCAGTCAGCTCTGACTTTTGAGTCCTAACTCAACAAGTCACAATTGACATTTCTGACAAAAGCTCAGTTTCCATGGTAAAAAGTGATCTGGGCTGGTTCACAGATCAGGATAACAATGGATTCATGTAGGTTCATTCCCGATCGAGATGCGTTCCCAATTCATGGAGTCATTAAATGTTATTTCACCAGCACTTAAGCACAGCCCACACTGTAGTGCTGGGGAGGTAGCCCTTGATAGGGTGGACTGGAAGTCCAATACAGATCATAGTTTGGCCATGGAGACCATCCTGAAATTAAATTCATGCTAGATTTAGGCTTAAAAGTTAAAACTAAGTGACTTCACCGAAAATTCTTTTCATTAAAGCTCATTTCACTGAATGGCAATACAATTATTATTCTGAATAATTGCATTGCAAAAATGCACTAGCTGTAATTAACTTCATACATATTGTGATGAATAAGAAGTTTTTCATAACAATTTTTTTGCATTTCTGGCAGATGGCAGGCACCTTTGGAGGGTTGCAAATCTGTCCATCCCAACTTTTTTCAATTCAAGATGTGCTTTCTTAACACGCTCCCTGCTGGGGTCCCTGGCATGACGCGCCCCACTGTGGGGCGTTTTTCGCCCCCTCTGTATCTCATTTCCCCAGGAACGCTGAAGGAAAATTAAGGACTGCGTTCGAAAGCTCTTGACAAGACGAAGTACATTTATAAGAAATATTTTTATGTCAGGTCAATATTGAGGTCAGCATAGGTCAAATAAGGTTCCATAGCTTACAACAGGGCAGTGTATGTTTCCCCCTCTAGATATTTACTCAGCTGAGCTAGAGAAAATATTTATGCATCATTGGATTCCTCTCATCATGGCGAATCAAATGATGTATAATATGACCTTGCTAGGTCAATTTTTGAGAATGACCTGACCTCAAGCAAGGTCAGGGTCACAGGGTGACCTGGTATGGTTATGTTGCATATCAATCGACTCCCTGTGACCATATAAGCACAATGCAAGCAAAATAGGAGCTTTATCTCAATTCAGTGAGGAGTTATTGGCAAAACAATCACTGTATGCTCCTGTGACCTGGCATGACCTTTGAGAGGTCAGATGATCAAAAGCTCAACTTGATGGTCAAGATCGTAGTAAGAATTTTGACGAATTTCAGCTTTATCTATCCAGTTTTTACTGGAAACCAGCCCTTTCAATTTTTCACCATAGATTTATGATGGGGTGACCCAAAAATTGACCCCACCTTAGGTCAAAAATATCAAAATTCCGAGATAACAGATTTGTAGACCCTAATGACCTCATCATGTTGTGAAAGTTTCAAACTGATCGGTTGGCAGACATTCCTTAAGCGCCGCTTCAAACTCGTGATTTTAGGTTTTGAGGTTGGGTTCAAACTGATCGGTTGGCAGACATTCCTTAAGCGCCGCTTCAAACTCGTGATTTTAGGTTTTGAGGTTGGGTTGCTTGACCTTGGATAGCTCCTTGACCTGAGATGAGCTGACCTAAAAAATGTGGTCAGATGCGTAAAATTGATCAGGGTTAAGGTACTGTTAGTTTCGTTGCTCTGCGTCTCTTCGTTTTTGCGTTATCTGGGGAAAAACCAGGAGTGGGGGGCGAATTTCGCCCCCCAGCGGGGCGTGTGTTAATTTGGGTGTTTGAGGTCTTTGAACTTTCTTTTTATTTGCCTCATTACGAGCAGATGAAATCGTTGCACACCATGTTCCAAAAAGGACATGAGAGATTTTCTTCACCTGTAGTTAATGACTGTGCTGGCCTTCCTTTCCCATGTAAGTAGGATTAGGGTGGCCCACTTTTCATGAGGTGGGAATAACTCCCTTGTTTGTTTCATTCTGAGTCCAGTGGTATCAAAATCAAAGAAATGAATGATATCTAGAGTTTGCACATCAAACTCAAAATTTTCAATTCTGCAAGAATATGCAAAAAATCAACAAATTTGCTTCTGAATGTTCAAACATGTTTTGTAATGAAATTCAGATCCTGGCATGTTCAAGACGAGCTATAAAATTTTCATACTATAGGTACTTGTTTCAATTGCCAACATCAGTTAGTTCACCTTCTACATCAGTGTCTGTGTAAACTTTTTAGTGTTTCTAAAATTGAACTTCAAGATGTGCAGTGGAAAAGGTCTGGCATCAACACACAGGGGAAGTGGATCCATAAGTGCCCCCGTGAGGTATCAGAAACCAAGAGGGTTAGAAAATGTCTATTGAGGAGTTTGTGGAGGCCATGGTGATCAGGATCTGATTATGCGGTAAAAAAGCTGGAATACACTTAAAACAGGCTAATTTCATGGTTGGAATGTCCCAAACAATGTCCTCTGAAATTTTGCAGTCAGGGTCATTTCAGGTCATGGAGCTATGATGTAACAATATGACATCTTCCCAAAAAATGTACATTAGAGCTGGCGCTATAGCAACGTTTGGGCAGAAAATAAAGCTTAGGTCGTGACAAAAGACCTTTAACCTTGATCTGTGCCCTTTACCTTGACATTGAGCTTGCTTGACCAAGTAATCGCATAACATATGTCATCCTGAGTACTGCCATCGGATCAAAACACTGGGATCAATGACCCTTAAAATGCTTGCATACCTGTGGTCTTTGACCTCGGCCTTGACCTTCATCTAAGGTGACCTTGACACAGGGTTGGCAACAGCCGGCAGAAAGTGGTTTTTAAACCACTGGTTAAAACCGGTTTAAACCGGCTGGCATAAACCCGGTGGCAAAAAGTGGCAAAAACTATGAAATACTAAATATTAACTGATATTCATGTTGGGTATGAATGTAAGGACATCTTCTGGGGTGAAAACGTATATTACTGTGTATTGGGAGGCTTCAGCACTCTCTTCTTTCATTTTATTGCACAACTTCAATAATCTGTTCAAACCAAAGTCAGCTTTCATTTAGGCTATGTGACATTTTTTGTTCATCGGCTTTTTTATTTATTTATTTAGGGCCACTCCCAACAGGCACACTTACCAATTACAGGGAGTATTGGCATGGGTGTTAAAGGATCCTCTCCACCGGGTCAGATCGGACACGGAAGGCGGTTTCCCGCCGTGGGGATTGAACCCACGTTAATCCATGCTATTCGATCCGAAGACTGGCAACGAAGCCACTAGGTCACCCGGCCCCAAGTGATCAGTTTTTTCCGATCAGTTTTTTCCGATCAGTTTGCCCCGCCCCCAAACGGACCGCTTGGATCCCCAAGTGACCTCACCTTTCTGATATGAAGGGTTTTTACAATGGATGAACTGTCATTGCTTCTATTGTTAGTTAGGAACCGGTACATACATTTTAGATGACGCCACAAGTGAAATACCACATCAGAAATGTAGGTATGTCAATATAAAGATTTGTTCTCTAATCCCAAGACATCGCATGCATATTATTAAATAACAGTTTGGTCCATTCAACTTTATCTTATTTTATATAATTTATTTCAGATATTTTATTCGAAGAGACAGTAGCCCACCCAAGGGGGAGAGGCAAACGCAGGCACCCATGGAGGGCAGAAATGAGCCTGATCTGGCTTTTAGTACCAGTTCTGCTCTCACCTTGCCGTCCCTGCCCCTAGCGTGCTGCCCCTGCGTTGAAGCATTCGCCCAATATGTGATTCAAGCCGCCCCTGTTCCGAAACTGCCGCCTCATCAGCAGGGAAAGAAATCCTGCGCGACATGCCGCCCCCCCCCATCAGCCTACCGCCCCCCAAACGAAAATCCTGAGTGTGCGCTTGCCAAGAGATAAATGTATGGTATAAACGACCACTGGGTGTACAAGCCACTAGGTTTGAGAGCTTATGATCAGAAGAGACGAACGAAGTAGCTTGAGGAGACAACATGTTTGAAGAAGTTGAATGTTTTAACCAGAACAGGTTAGTCAGTGCTGATCTTCACTTGATAAGTATAGCTTACAGAAGCTCAAAAGTACTGCTAATAATGCAGTTTCCATGTATTCAGGCTGAAATAATGTCCTTCGCCATAAAAGATCCAGTACACCAGTCACTCGGAGGGGCTTGGGAATCCCCAGCTTGTACCCTTTCTAATGTTCGCCACTGTTCGATGTTGAAGAAGACTCAAAATTGTCACCAAATACGACACGTAAAATAATGACGGTCTTCGCAGTAATATGTCGTGCACCTTAAAGGCGCTTGCCTTGCCTCCGATGGAGAACTCCATCGGAGACCCCAACGCATGGGCTGGATTCTTACTGAGCTCGAGCGGCTTGACTTCCTAGTCAGGAAAACCGTCTTATTTCATCTAGACTTCCAGCAGACATCCGAATTAGCCCCTGTTTGATTCAGCTGATAATATTATCAATGATTAACAATTGAACTGATTAAAATGTGGATAGCGTGCGATCCTATCTGCGTTTTTTATATATTTTTTATTTAAAGTTTCACCAGTGACGTCAGCCGGCACCAGTGACGCCAGCCTCCCCCTCACTGTCCCCAGTCTCCCGGTCCTCGTTTGCTGCACTAAGGCTTAAGACTAAGACTAGAAAATATATAATGCTAAATAAGATGATCAGAATAACGGAAATACAGTGTAATTATCAGCATGATGTTGGTAACAACTATTGGAAAACGCTTAAAGTTCAGTTTCCATAAATAATGGCAAATTTGGCCTCCCCGAGTTTTTGCCACTTTTTGCCGGTTTAAACCGGTAAAAACCGGCTGGCGGCAGAAACCCCTCTCAACTGGCAAAAATGCCAACCCTGCCTTGACATAATCCCGATTATATGACGTTATCACGTCACCACTCGGTCTACAGTGCTGGCGTACTGGGATTGCGATGGTCTCAAAATATAGGGCTGACTTTGAAAGCTTATAACTAAAACATTATTGACTGATTTTCAAAAGTATTTCACTAATCGACGCACTCATGGAGTCTCTCAAATGTAGCCTAGTGACCTTTTACGGTTACGAACGGTCATCGGCTCCCTCGGAAAAATTATTTTGGGAGAGGGCACTTTACGACTCCTCCACGGTTAGCATGGATCATGAAGGACTTGAATTGTGCCGTGTGTTGTTTCCCAATGCCCGAAAATATTGAATACTCTCATTGACTGCAACAGGTGCGATACTCTAAAGCGTGGACACATGTTGATTCTGAACTCTCTTTTTCACTTCAGTACCTTAATCGGTATGTTTTAAGCATTATCCTGTATCCCTGTGGCTGCCCACGTAGTGGATTTTTAGGTGATCTTATTTTGATGGTTCATGGATTTTGAATACTGCCTACGTTTTGCTCTGATTCTGATTCGACTGGGGCAGGACAGTTGCTGTAAGTGTGTCAAGTGTGTATAAGTGTTGCTGAACTGATGATGTTATGAAGGTGTGACTTGCATAGACTTGAATCTTGGCGTACTGGGGCTCAGCCTTTTTATCCCGCACATTGTCTCCAGTTTGTGCCTCTCACGGTGTGATTTGTTAGGCTGTAGGAGCAGTGGCCGCCCGTTATACCGTAGTTAAAGTACCCTGGTTATACCCTCTGCTGATGTGGCCATCTGGTGTGTCATTGTGAATTGGGTTATTGAGAGATTGGCATAATGAAGTGAAAATAAATGCATGCCTAGTGTAAGGTGTCAGTATTTTTGTTGCATGGCTTCACGCGCAGTGTCTGAAGATCCTGTCAGTGTGAGGCACGTCGGAAGACCGTTCATTGGCCACAACAGCCGCTTCTCTCCGTCGCAGGGCCGCTGCGCGCTGAGTTAGGAGGGCTCGCGCCGGTAGCTCAGCAGAGCACCATGCATCGCCTCTTGCGGCGGCCGCAGCTGACTGGCCTCAGCCGACAAGCGCGGCGCTACCATGCTGAACACGGCGTCTACGGCTTCCGCCCCACTCCAGCCGCCCCCCGTCTACCAGATGGCTGAAGAGGTGCTGGAGTCTCGGGCCCGCCAGGCCGGCCTGTACCGGTTAGTGGAGGCGTATCGACGGCACGGGCACAGGGTGGCGGACTGTGACCCTTTGTGGGACGGCTCGCCGCGGCAGCTGCCGGAGCTGGAGCTGGCGCAGTACCGGTTCTCCGAGTCGGACCCCGTCTGGCCGACCGGTCTGATATATGCCGGTGACGTCACCGACGTGGGCCAGCTGGTGCGACACCTGGAGAAGAGCTACTGCGGCCGGCTGTCGGCAGAGTTCGGCCACCTGCAGAGCAGCGAGCAGCAGGAGTGGCTGGCCGAACGTCTGGAGACGACCGCAGAGGACACACTCACCGAGGACGAGCGGCTGCAACTGGCCCACACCCTGCTGCACTCGCAGGTGCTAGACAAGTTCCTGTCCGTGAAGTTCGCCACTGTGAAGCGGTACGGCGGCGAGGGAGCGGAGACGGCCACGGCGGTGCTGACGGAGCTGCTGCGGCTCTCTGCTATGTCCGGCCTGCGGGAGGTGGTGTTTGGCATGGCGCACCGCGGCCGCCTCAACCTGCTGACCGGACCGCTGCTCTACCCACCGGCGCTGCTGTTCCGCAAGATGCGCGGCCTGTGCGAGTTCCCGGAGACTGTGGCCGGCATCGGCGACGTGCTCTCTCCACGTCAACATCAACGCTGAGCTGGAGCTGGACGGCCGGCCCCTGCACGCCGTCCTCCTCTCCAACCCCTCCCACCTGGAGGCGGTCAACCCTGTGGCGCTGGGACGTGTGCGGGCGCGCCAGCAGACGTCTGCCGAGGGCGACTATAGCAGCGCGCCGCAACGCTGCGCCCGGCGACGGCTCTCTCTGTGTGCAAGTGCACGGTGATGCAGCGATGGCGGGCCAGGGCATCATTCAGGAGACGCTGGCGCTGGCCTACCTGCCGCACACCCGCGTCGGCGGCAGCATCCACCTGGTGGTCAACAACCAGCTGGGCTTCACCACGCCGCAGGACCGCGGCAGCTCCTTCCACCGCTGCACCGACGTCGCCAAGCTCATCGACGCGCCCGTGCTCCGCGTTAACGGGGACCACCCGGAGGATGCGCTGCGTGCTTGCCGACTGGCATTCGGGTTTCGGCAGCGGTTCCGACGCGACGCGTTCCTGGACCTAGTCTGCTTCCGCCGGCACGGACACAACGAGTTGGACGATCCTACCGTCACCAACCCGACCATGTACAAGAACATCCATACGCGCGTCACTGTACCGGACCAGTACGCCGACTCTCTGATGGAGGCGCGCCTCCTCAGTCTGCCTCAGGTGGAGTCGATTCAGGAGGCGCGCTATCGCTGGCTAAACAGTCAGCTGGCAGAAGCCGACACCGTGGTGCCCAAGGCCAACCACTTGGAGGGCAGCTGGGCGGGACTGCAACAGGCGCCGGCGGCCGTCACCTCCTGGGACACCGGCGTCGACATGCAGCTGCTCAAGTTTATCGGCGGTAGGAGTGTAGAGTTGCCCGTCACATTCACGGCACACAGTCACCTGAGCAAGACGTTCGTGAAGGCGCGTCGCGAGCGGCTGCGCTCCGGCGACAGGCTCGACTGGGCCACCTGCGAGTCGTTGGCGCTGGGCTCGCTGCTGTTTGAAGGCAACCACGTGCGGCTGGCTGGGCAGGACGTGGGCCGCGGCACCTTCGCTCAGCGGCACGTGATGCTGGTGGACCAGAAAACTGATCACCTGCACGTGCCGTTGAACCACCTCAGCGACCAGCAGACCGGCTTTCTGGAGGTGGTGAACAGCGTGCTGTCGGAGGAGGCCCAGCTGGCCTTCGAGTACGGCGTCAGCATCGAGTCGCCGCACCGACTCTGTCTGTGGGAGGCGCAGTTCGGTGACTTTTTCAACGGCGCCCAGATCCAGGTGGACACCATGTTATCCTCCGGCGAGGCCAAGTGGCTGTACCAGACGGCGCTGACGCTGATGCTGCCGCACGGTATCGACGGCGCTGGGCCCGAGCACTCCTCTTGCCGTATAGAGCGCTTCCTGCAGCTCACCGACTCCAGCGAGACGGCTGTCGACGGCGACAACGTTAACCTGCATGTGGCCAACCCGACCACGCCGGCGCAGTATTTCCACCTGCTGCGGCGCCAGCTGGCGCGCAACTTCCGCAAACCCCTAGTGGTGGCCGGCCCGAAGATGCTGCTGCGTGCGCCGGTAGCCGTCAGCTCGCTGGAGGAGCTGGCGCCTGGCACGATGTGGCGGCCCGTCATCGACGATCCGGGCGCCACCGCCGCGCAGGTGCGCACCGTCGTCTTCTGCTCTGGCAAACACTACTACGCGCTGGCAGACGAGCGAGCGGCGCGCGGCCGCTCTGACGTGGCGCTGGTGCGGCTGGAACAGCTGACGCCGTTCCCGACGCAGCAGCTTAACGAGGTGGTGGAGCGCTACTCTGCTGCCAAACGATTCGTCTGGAGCCAGGAGGAGCACCGAAACCAGGGCGCCTGGACGTTCGTGAGGCCGCGCTTCTACAACTTGGTGGCCACCAAGCTGGAGTACTGCGGGAGGGCTGAGTTGTGCGCGCCGGCCCAGGGCACGGCGCGGGCTCACCAGCAGGAGGCGCGCGCTGTGGTGGAGGCTCCGTTCCTGCTATAGACCCTGAGGTCAGGCTACAGTTGACAACGGCAGCACTGAAGGTGGATGGTGACGTCCGCCGACGAATCACGGCTGCACTTAGTGACTTGATATTTGCACACACGGATTCAATGTTTGCACATAAAGACTTGATGGTCGAGGAATCTCCGGTGGTAGTTATGTGGTGCCTTGGAAAAGAGTGCGTGAGCTAGTCCTCGGATCGGGGTAGGTTTTGTACATCGTAGTTATGCGGTAGAATTACCAGTGATGCTAGGGACTGTAGACACGTGCCGACGCCATCGAGAGCTGGGAGCTGCACCAGGTGGCGATGGTGTCGGGGAGAGGCTGTTGTTAGTGTAGCGCGCTGGTATAGGGAGCTGCAGCGGGCGGTCACCCTGGAGCACAACCCGCGCGCCGTCTCCGGCACCCGCCAACCAGATATTTGCTAACCTTTTAACGAGCTTTGATACCGCTTATGCTGCCTGAAAGTGTGTTGAATTTGGGGAGAAGTTATGGTATGGTGGCCGATATGATATGACCAGGCTGGTGAGAATGCGCCGAACGGGCTCAGGAATGGAAACTGGTGCTAAATACGGGCTTGGCCGATTGTGTTTTGATTCGGGAGGAGGCTCTTAGATATATAAGGAACTATACCCCTTTGTGGTCGATATTAACAACCTTTGTTGTGCCAAGTGATCTTGCGGTCGTATCGTCCGGACGGGCTAAGAAGTGAAATAAGTTCGCACCCCTGTTTTACTTTGTAACGTACTTTCACTCTTCTCGCAGTAAAGTGTAGACTGAAGTGTTCTGTTAGTACCTGGAAACAGCCTTAGCATTTTGATACATTAATACACCTTTTGAAAACTGGACGAATGGAAATTGGTCGATAGAATCGGTAGAGGGACGCGCAGAAAATGGTGATAATTATATATTGTCACATCATGGCTCCGATGCGGAAAACACGTGTACAGATGCAACATCGGCAATAACTAAATCAGCATCATCAGAGATGATCGTGAATAGAAACTCAATAATTGAGATAATTTTTTAACGTTAGGTGTGTTTTCTGTATATTCAGGTCTACAACCTTTCCTTTTTTACTTTCCGTCGCCAGTGCCATAATAAGTGAGACTTCTGGTGGGGACTGGTCCCTTTTCATATACACTGTGCGAGTTGTTGTTCTAAATGTCGGTTTGGTAGATTTTTTTACTTAAAACTTGACATTTTTTACTGGTTCACTGATTTCATGCAATCGTTTCTATCGTTTTGTTCGCTTTTCATTCCGTTGATAATGATGGAGAAGTGTTGGTATTCATGCGCGCCTCTCTGTCAGAAATTATCTTACGGGAATGTCTAGTTCACGAGATGTTGATGCAAACCACAATAATATTGGCTTCGTAATTTCATATTGAGCAAAGTACTGAAGTATAGGTCCACCACCGGTGGACCGCAGCGGCCAAGGGAACGGGAGTTCTGGGGTTAAAATTTTAAAACATCATCGATCAACCACATGGAAAATTGACCGCATATTCCATTTCTCTTTGATTTATTGAACGTTCGTGCGTCCCTTGTCAACGGCAGGGCGCAGGCTGCCAATTCCGGGACAGTCTGCCATTTCGGGACCCACAGTCGGCCAACGACAGGGTAGCTGGCACGGCGCGGCTCAAGGTCACGTGAACGCCACTGGGCGTCGGCCAGTAGCCGCACAGTGGGCCAAAATGGCCCTGTTTTGGCCATGACTTTCTATGGGGCCGGACGTCATAGACTAAATCCATTGTCCAATGCAGCTTCACGCGCATTGGAAGGGGGCCTCGGATGCCCCCACCCATTGTGTTGAGGTGGCTGGAGAACCGCTCGTAGCCTAGAAACGGTCCCTGGTAGCATTTGAGATTGTAACGGCGCGTCGAGGGGTGAAAGAACTATGAAACTCGTCGAATTTTTTTCTTTTAGACTTTCAAAGTCCAGCTTATATTTTGAGATCGCCTCAGTCGCGCGGTCGAACCAGTCCACCTGCACTGGAGAACGAGCGGTGACGTCATAATGTCGTTATGCTATGACGTCATATTGAAGTTAACTCAATGTAATAAGGCCAACCAACCTCAAAGGTAAAGTTCAAAGGTCATGGGTCAATGTTAATTCTCATTTCCAGGCCAACTGTTGCTTTAGTGATAGTTATAGTGTGCTTTATAGGGAATGCTTCATACTGTGACGTCATAGGTGAAGGGCCTTGAATGAATGACCCCAAAGTTTCAGGGAATACTTCCTGGGATATTTCCTCACTGACCTTTGTCCGCTTTTAGTATGTTCCCGAACTTTGCCCGCATAATAACGGTAGTTCCAGGCAATAGTTAATTATATTTTTGGGAGTCAATTATATTTTTAGATTGTGTTAACATGAATGCCATGTGCTTAACACGCGCAATGGAGGGGCCCCTAAAATTACCCCCCACCACCACCTATTTTACTGAGATGGCCGGAGAACCGTTTGCAAATACGCTACGTGGCTGTATTTTAGAGATTTCACGGGCGCGTCGATTGGTGAAACGGTTTTAGAAATTAATCTACCTATTTTTTAATTATATGCTTTCAAAGTTAGACGAATACTTTGAGATCGCCACAAGCGGTCGCACCAGTTTGCTTGCACCATAGACTGATCACCGCATTGCCTGGAAGGTTCCCAGCGTGGCCCAGATTCGACCTTTACGACCTCGTTCGACTATGAAGGTATTGACCTAACTCAATGAAAATCGGATATAAGTATAATGTAGAATATCATGGTCCCCTCAAACAGCAAACGGGCATTTTTAAACGCTTTTGGTTTCCGATATTTCAGAGGTGGGGAGGGATAATACTACTTTAGGACACCTATACACTGCGCTTGTTAAAGGGAATGTGCATCCTTGGTGCAATTCCACTCTGGAGTGATTTAGAGGCAACTCTATAGAAAGTAATGGATTTGGCCTTATTTCTGTTGAATAATGGCCGATAAGTCGGATATATCGTTTTATTTAAATTTCCTCTGTGTGAAGTAAAAGTCTCCAAATCGACGTGACGTTACATAGGCGGGCCACATAAACCCGTTCATATATATGTATATATATATATAAAATAAATATATATATATATATATAATATATATATATATATATATATATATATATATATATATATATATATATATATATATATATATATATGTGTGTGTATATATAGGGCCACTCTCAACAGGCACACGTGCCGAATTGCGGGGAGTATTGGCGTGAGTGTTTAAGGATCCTCTCCACCGGGTCAGATCGGGTACGGAATGTGGTTTCCCGCCGTGGGAATTGGACCCATGTGAATCCATGCTCTCCGATCTGAAGACGGGCAATAAAGCTACTAGGCCGCCGGGTCCCTATATTTTATCATAAGTTTCACCTTTAAAATAGTAATTCAACAAAGTTATAGACATTTTATAGTCGCCCGTACTCCAGGCACGTTTATTACGTAGGTTTTAAAGAGATCCAAGCGAGAAATATTTGTTCGTCCAGCGGGCTTGAACATTAAGTCATGTTCCCAAGGGTTATCTCAAAACATATGAATACCCGAGGAGGCGGGAGTTGATAGGAGGTGAATGTTTTTTTTTGTCCGCGAACGATAGGTTCAAGGCCAAATGAAATATCGACAGTGACTTCTCGGCATGCTCCATCTCATGACCATCCCGTTTCAAAATCGCATAATGAAGGTGACATTACCTTCAATGTTTGAATCTGTCTAGCTCCTTGGTCCCCTGTTCACGGATCTTACAGAAACCAAACGCATAACCAGTGCTGCCTGTATCCAAACAGCGCCACACTGCCAGCATGGCCTTACTGATGGCCTAACGTTGACCCCGGCAGGTCACCATGAGTCAGCTGGCGCGTCCCCTGCGGCAAGCGGCGGCTGCGGCGCGACTGTCGCGCCATCTGAGCACCACGGTACCGGCGGCCGCCGCCGCCTCCGACCCAATTCAGAAGCTGTTCCTCGACAAACTGCGCGAGTATGGCAGCAAGGCCAAGTACGTGGCGACAAAGTGGAAGACTGCGAGTGGCGATTTATGTGCATTTCTTTATCCCGACCCACGTTCTAAGACAACGTTAGTTTGTGCAGAGAACTCGGTTAACTCTTACGGTGTGGAATGCTATCGGGGAGGGGATGTCAGGTTTGTTCCACGGCGGAGCGAAGTGTCTGGCTCTCCATAGTTTAATAGCTAAGATCGGCTATTTGTCCTCTTTTCGATGCCTCGCATGGTTTCTTAGATCGTAGTCCGACGGTAACGCAGGCGGCGCGCAGTAGAGGGAGGGAGACATCAATATTGACCATAATAGCACATTTTGAACGATTTGCAGCATATGCTTTTCAGTGTTTCCCCCATGTATGTAAATGAGAATCATTTAACTCCCGCTCCGGTGGGCCTCCGAGCCACCTTCGCCCTGGCGGTATCGGATATATCATGCAAATTCATGATAAAAACTACATCGGTCACTTTTTGGCTCAGGTCAATATTGAGGTCATGACAAATTAAAGAAGGTTGAATGTTAGAGTAGAGTTTTTGGGCTCTAGCGTCTAGCAGAATGGTATCAAAATAAAAGCTCTATAGTCATTTCCTGCAAAGTTATTGACCCAAATCTGAAACCTGCCTAAGTAGCCCCAGATGACCTCTCAAAGATCACAGGTCAGAAATTGCAATATGAATCTGGGTCATTCCACCATAAATCGACCAAAAATTTCGTAAAATAAAACCCTTCTATTTTTTATTCTCTCCGAAATTGGTGTCAAGGGGATTTCAAAGGTGTAGAATCTAACCATGGCGCCCAAAAAAAAATTTGAAAATTTGGTATGGCAGATATAGCCTCCTGTATTTTTCGGGGCTCATCACGTAGGCATTGTTTTGAAAGCCTATAGTTCTGCCATTTTTAAATGATTGTAACGATATTTTACATTTTTATTCACCATTTAGGATATTTCGATTTGGCTATCTTCGATTTTTATATTTCTGCAAAATTGACGTCATGACCTCGTGACCTAGTTTTTGAACGGTGACCTTGACCTGCGGTACAGTGAAATTTATAAATTGGTGGAAAAAATTTTACCTTTGGAAATATTCTTTTAGGCAAATTAATAAAAATATGGCTTTCGAATTGAATATACTACTTCTTACTTCTGAAACATTACACTAGGTGTCGCTATGGAGCTGTACCATCGTAACTCACGGTATGGTTATTGCCAGTGACGACGGAACGTCCCGAATTTCAGAGGGGCGTCGTGGACTTTTCAACCAATTTCTTTCCCGTGAACGCCATAGGGGGTGTTAACCATTACACATACAGGGGTGTTGCAACTCCCCTCAGGTTTTTCAAGAATCGAAAACGAGCTTCTTAAGTTAGAGTCTTGAAATGTTGTATAGTCTCTGACGCATTCATTGCGGACATCTTGCAAAGAATTGTTCCTACCCTTCAAGGTGTCGGAGTTATGACCTCAAGAGTGGAGGCTTGTTGGGGTCTTTTGGGCGCCTGTACCCATTTTCACGTGAATGCTCCAGACTCTTATCGTTCTTTTCATTTGCTCATGAATTGTCCCAGAATATTTTCTTCCAGCCTTCGAGGTTCATTTTTATCAGGTTAGACCTTTTATGACCTTTTTGACATTCAATGACCTTTATTTGACCTTGCGTGAACTCAGTGATAACTCTGTGTCGAATAACGACTACAGATGCGTGTTTCTATTCGGTATTTCTAAATGAGATGAACACCGAATTATTTTACTTGCGTCCGATACGGGTTTAACCTTTTCGACCTGTGACCTTTTTACCTTGAAAGAGGGTAAGCAATAACAACTGAAGAAGCAAACTTACTTGGAGTAAATGATG
Source organism: Lepas anatifera (assembly GCA_034440635.1). Taxonomy (NCBI): domain Eukaryota; kingdom Metazoa; phylum Arthropoda; class Thecostraca; family Lepadidae; genus Lepas; species Lepas anatifera. The sequence continues at coordinate 97,119 of JAOTON010001773.1, read as the reverse complement.
CAGAATGGTTTATGATTAGTCAATTTGAATGACATGGACACTAAACTAGTTGGTTTGCATATTACATGAACTTGACGTTTTTCGAAATTTGACCTTATTTGACCTTGAAGGGGGTATAAGCAATAACACATGATGAAGCATGTGCACTTGGCGTAACTGATGCAACATTTCTTATGAATAGCCAATTTGCATGAAAATGACACTGCACAAGACGTTTTTCTTCCAAAACGGACTTGACCTTTTTCAACCTTTGAACTAATTTGACCTTGAAGGGGGTGTAAGCAGTGACAGATGATTAGAAACTCACTAAATTGGCGTAAATGATTCAGAATGGCGTGTCAATAGTCCCTTTAAATGATGTGGACTCTGAACTAGTTACTTTCACTTTTAAGGAGTACTTTTGAGCTCTGAACCAGTCCCATGCAATGCAATGCACCACTAAAAGTCACCAATGATTTGTTTTTAGTGCCTAAAACTGCTTCATTATGAAAGAGCTAAAATAATGAGCATGCTGAGCAAAATTCACTACGAGATTACCAAAGGTTAAACACGTTTGAAAATGCCACAAGAGATTACCAAAGGCTATAAAAGCCAAACTGAGGTCATAACAGTGGCGTAGCCAAGGGGGGTCCCTGGGGTCCGCGGACCCCCCTTGGGTTGACCTTATGCACTGGAAAACATGAGCATTGGTCTCGGGGCCCCCTGAGCTTGGTCTCAGGGGCTCTCCGAGGCCAGTCTCAGGGGGCCCCCGAGCTCGGTCTCAGCCCCTCCCCCGAGGCTGGTCTCAAGGGACCTTCGAGCTTGGTCTCAGGGGCCCCCGAGCTTGGTCTCACGGGCCCCCCTGAGCTTGGTCGCAGGGGGCCGCCCGAGCTCGGTCTCAGGGGGCCCCCAAGCTTGGTCTCAAGGGACCTCCGAACTTGGTCCCAGGGGCCCCCGAGGTTGGTCTCAGGGGCCCCCCGAGCTTGGTCTCAATGGCTTTCCGCGCTTGGTCTCAGGGGGTCCCCGATCGTCGGTATTGAGGGCTCCAGAGTACCGAACATTGATCTGGGGGGGGGGGGTTGAGCTCGGTCTCAGGGGGCCCCTGAGCTTAATCTCACGGGCCTTTCGATCTTGGTCTCAGGGGCCTCCCGAGCGCGGTCTCAGGGGAGCTCGGTCTCAGGGCCGACTGGTCTCAAGGACCTCCGAACTTGGTCTCAAGGGCCCCCAAGCCTGGTCTTAGGCCCCCCGAGCTTGGTCTTAGTGGGCCCCCGAGCTTGGTCTCACGGGCTTTCCGAGCCTGTTCTCAGGGGCCCTCGGTCATCGGTATCGAGGGCTCCAGAGTACCGAACATAGATCTCTGGGGCCCCTGAGCTCGGTCTCAGGAGGTCCCTGAGCTAATCTCACGGGCCTTTCGATCTTGGTCTCAGGGGCCCCCGAGCTTGGTCTCTGGGGCCCCCGAGCTTAGTCTCACGGGCTTTCCGCGCTTGGTCTCAGGGGGCCCCCGATCATCGGTATTGAGGGCTCCAGAGTACCAAACATTGATATGGGGGGCTGAGCTCGGTCTCAGGGAGCCCCGAGTTTAATTTCACGGGCCTTTCGATCTTGGTTCTCAGGGGCCCCCGAGCTTAGTCTCACGGGCTTTCCGCGCTTGGTCTAAGGGGCCCCGATCATCGGCATTGAGGGCTCCAGAGTACCGAACATGGATCTTGGGGCCCCCCGAGGTTGGTATCAGGGGAGCCCCGAACTTGGTGTCAGGGGCCCCTGATCATCGGTGCCGAGACTCCAGGGAACTGAACATTTATCTCGGGGCCCCTTAAGCTCGGACTCAGGGGCCCCCGAGCTTTAGTCTCACGAGCTTTTCGATCTTGGTCTCAGGTTGGGCCCTCCGAGTTTGGTCTCAGGGTGCCTCCGAGCTCGGTCTCAGGGGCATCCGCGCTTGGTCTCAGGGGACCCCCGAACTTGGTCTCAGGGGCTCCCGAGCTTGGTCTCACGGACCTTCCGAGCTTGGTCTCAGGGGGCCTCCGATCAATGGTATTGAGAGCTCCAGAGTACCGAACATTGATCTCAGAGGCCCCCTGAGCTCGGTCTCATGGGCCCCCCGAGCTTGGTCCCAGGGGCCCCCGAGCTTTAGTCTCACGAGCCTTTCAATATTGGTCTCAGGGGGCCCGAACTTGGTCTCAAGGGGCTCCTCGAGCTTGGTCTTAGGCCTCCAAGCTTGTTCTCAGGGGTCCCGAGCTTAATCTCAGGGGCCCCCAAGCTTGGCATCAGAGGGTCCGAGCTTAGTCTCAGGGGCCCCGAGCTTGATCTCACGGGCCTTCCGAGTTTGGCGTCAGGGGGCTCCCCGAACATCGGTGTCAAATTACTTCTGAGAAAAGCGCAAGCATGGACCTAAGGGTGCCCCCGAACCTGATCTAAGTGGAACCCCGAGCTTGGTCTTAGGAGCCCTGCGCATCAGTATCCAGGGGCTCCTGAGTATTGGTATGGGGGGAACAAAGATTTCAGGGGCTTCCAAATGCTGATCTCGTAGTCAGTGGCGTAGTCAAGGGGTTCTAGGAGTCCGAGGACCCCCTTTGGGCCAATCTGAACCACTGCAAAGGATTCTCTGATCACGGGGCTCCCAGAATCAGTCTTAGAAGCCCCTGAAGATTCGTTCTCAGGGCGTCCCGAGTCGGCCTAAGGGCCCCGCCCTGAGAGTCAGTCTCAAGACCCCCGAAAGTAGATTTCAAGGGGCCCCTGAGAGTTAGTCTCAGGGGACCCTGAAAGTTGGTCTCAGGGGCCCTGAGAGTCGGTCTCAGGGGAGCCGAGCTCGTCCCAGGGGCCCCAAGAGCGTGGTTCTCAGGGCCCCGCGACTGTCTATTTCAGGGGGCTCCATGGGAATCAGTCTCAGAGAACCCCAAGATTCGGTCAAGGGACCTCGAGAGTCAGTCTTAGAGGACCCCCGATATTCGGTTCCATAGTCTTATGGGCGTCTCTCTCAGGAGTCAATATTAGCTTCAGGTGGCCCCGAGAGTTAATCTGGGGGTCCGAGAGTTAGTCTCATTTGATCCGCAGAATGGTGGTTTCAGGAGGCCCCCGAGGGGTAATCTTGGGAAACCTCGAGATTTAGTCTCAGGCTGTGCCCCCTTGTTTTTGCATAAGGGGTCCCGAGAGTCAATTTCAGGGAGCACCTAAACGTTAGTCTCTGAGTGCTCCCGGGAGCTAGTCTCCGGTTCGTCCGAGAGTTAATTTTGGGGCTTTGAGAGTAATTCTCAGAGGTGCTCCCAAATTTTGGTCTCACGGGCCCCGATTTAGCCTTTAGCCGGCCTCTGAGGGTTAATCTGGGCTTCCGAGAGGCAGTCTCAAGAGTGCCGTGCCAAAGACTCAGTCTCAGGAGTGCTTCCACACCTCCCCCTCGAGTGTCAGTCTCAAGGTGCGCCCCAGGGTTAGTCTCAGAGGGCTGCCGGAAGTCATTCCCAGCCCCCCGCCACACCCCAGAGACAGCCTCAGGGTACCCCAAAAGCTAATCTGGATGGCCCCGAGAGTCAGTCTCAGCCTCCTCCCTCCCCCAGAGAAAATATAGGGGGCCCGATAAATAGGCCCAGAGGTGCTGCCGGTAACTAATCTAAGGAGCCACGAGAGATTCTCAGGGCCCCTAATTTTGGTCAAGAGGCGCTGTGAATCGGTCTCAGAGACCCACTGGGATCTAATCAGGAGAGGGGCCGGATATTAACCTTGTGAGTAGCGCCAAGTGTTGGTCTTAGGCGGCCCCAGAGCTAGTCTCAGGTCCCCCAGGAACTGATCTCGGAAGCCGGAGTTATTTTCAGGGGACCTTTCAGTTCTAGTGTACGGAGGGCCGGAGAGCTAATCTCAGAGATCCGATAATTAGTTTCACGAGGTCATCAGGAGTTAGTCTTAGGGGTTCCCTGAAGTTGACCTCAGGTGTCCCCGAGAGTTAGTCTCAGCGAGGATTCTTCTCCTTCCTCCCCCCTCTCCTCAAAGTTATCCTCAGGGCCCCACGAGAGTAAGTTTCAGGAGGTCCCAGAGGGTAGTCTCATGGTACCCCCAAATTCTGGTTTTGGGGGACGTAAGTACTGATTTGCGGGAAAAGTGTTGTTTTCGGAGGTCCCCAGATACTGGTTTTGGCACCGTGTCAAGTGCTAGGCCCCTGGAGATCTCTGCTCAACCCAGAGCTCAGGGGCGGAGGCGGTGGGTGATGCTCCAGGATGGCTTAACACTGACATAGCAATACAAGCCCTGTACAAAGCCTATCAGAGACCTAAAGTCAAAGGAATAACTCACCTCCCCAAGTCCCCGGGATCTCCAACCAATGGCTAGGGAGGAGTAGGTGAGCGGTTTCATCAGTAGGACCGTCTATGGAATAGGTTTTGTATAGTATCTGGGGCACTCTCCTATATCCCTTTTATTGAACGTCCTTTTTCCTTTCCATTTCTTTTAGATTTTAGAATACAATCTAGAGTTATCGCTTGAGATCCTAGGCTCAAAGAAGATTTTCGAAAATCATATGCCTCGGAAAAATGCATCTATTGTCATTGCGTACCCAAAAATTCCAGATTGAAACATGTCGATCAGGCACCATTACTGATGGAAGGGCAAACATTAATCTAATTTTAGCCTTCATGATAGAAAATCGAACAGGGAATTTGGAACTTCAGCTGATTTTCAATCTATTAGCTTAGTCCCAATAACTACCGTCATAAATATTCTGAAATAAACAACTTTGAAATATTTTCGTAGGAAACCAGACAAACAAGGGCAATGACAGAAATTAATGAACATAATCCCAAAACGAAAAATAGGTTTGAAAGGTTTAAAATAACAATGACAGAGTGATCCAAGGCGACGGTTATCTCAGGCGCCTATTGTTTTGGTAATTTGCTCATTTACAACATAACAAGGGTAAGAAAGTAACTGTGGTGAATTCATCAGGATCTTTCCGCGGAATAGAGGTTATATGACGTCCGGAGCACACCACCATATCCCTTGTATTTTTATTCATTTTTTCCATTTCTTTGGAAATTTTCTGAATAAAGAGTTCATGAATTCGACACTCGGAAAGAATTGGTAATCATTTCCCGCAGAAGACCATTTCTTCGTACTGACCTTCAATAACTTCATGCCTGATTACCAGAGTGAACGGAGGTAGAGTCATATTTAACATCATGCACGGAGCAGCATTTGATTTCCCGAAATGTGCCACAAAGCTGTTATGATAGCCACGCTGCCATATAGGTACGGGCCAGCCTTGATATTTGGTGACCTAAATTTATCAACACTTGGTCGGATCGAGAAAAAATAAAACTATAAACAAAATAAGAGCAAACACTTAAAAAGGGATATAACAATTTCCGTCTTGTAAATGGTATGATGCCAAAATATTATACGACACATATAGGAGATAGGCCCCGACAACTAAGGGGGCCTCCCGACGGTAGTCGGACCCCCCTTGGCCGAATCCTGGCTACGCCACTGGGTCATAACATATTTTAAATTCAAGCTACATCCGGGGGAACGCGACACAGAGGGGATACTGTGTCCCAGTGGAGCGCCTCAAAATACAAAAATCTTCCTTAACCCTCGCCCCACGTAGAATAATGAAATCGATGGTCCCCTAAGGTTTTTTTCGGAACAACAGACAAACAACGAGGGGCAGCACCACGGTTGAGGGTTCTACCTCTTACCCCATTATTTTCCCATCATCCCTGAAATTTATTACCCCGGGTCACCCTAGTCAGGTCACCAGGCGATGTTAACCAAGGTCACCTCACTTTAACTTTTGAGCTCTACCATAGCTACATTTCTAAGCCGATTGATTTAAAACACTTTATGACCCCTCCGGAGTCTACAAAATTTATCTTCGGGATTTTTCGATTTGGTGACCGGAGGTCAGGTCACCAGGTAAGCTCTTCCATAGAAAAAGCGTGGGAAAAGCTGTCTTATGAGCTAAAAGTCACAAAATAATCATAAATGCTCAATTTGGTCAGATAAGCGTTCTTGGACACCCTTTCATGGATCCCAGGGGCGATATTGCCCTTTGACCTATCTGAGATCATCAGAGGTCACCAGAGGTCAAAAACAGCATTTTGACGATAACTTTTGACCTAATTAAGCTACGACACTGAATCAAAGGTCATCGTGTATGCCTCGTCACTAATTTTCATTTGCTATACAACACGGTCACTTTCTTAACTTTCGAGACCTCAGGTCATATTAAGTCACGAGGTACCCTATGGAGCTCAAACCACTGGCGGGAGGCCATTATGTTCCACATAGCGGAGAAAGTCCTGGCATTTTCCTATCAAATAATTTTTGCTAGATCTCAATAGCTCTAATGGCGTGAGAGCTATGCTCAGGTTTCTTAAGGATTGCATGTTTTACTGGAAATAGCCTATCGTGACATAACTTGACCTCTGGAGGTCAAAACATAGACCTGAGCGCTTAAACGTGTTAGTAAAATCTTACTGAATTCACATGGGCTTTCTAATGCCTTTTTGCAGCTTTGCGCTAACTTCCATATTTTCGGAGTTATGGGGGCATTGATGCCCCCCCCACAGTGGGGCGAAGCTGGCGCCGGGTCCCAGTGGAGCGCGGGTTAAATGCTTCTGGAAATGACATCATAGTTCGTGATTCAATGTGACGGGAACACATTTATTTTCCAAAGATGTACAATGATCCAAACAACCATACATGACATTTACAACAGCTAAGTTCATTCCCAAAGGGACAATAACGTGAATTCAAAATAGGGAGGGTAACCCCTATTCCTGTGCTTGTGTTAAAATGCTTCAACTCTAGGTTGACTGCTTGATTTTGATTCTTCAAATGTTTTATTTTAAAGTTGCACGTCAAATAGAACATGAGTTACGATAGCATAGCTCAACAGTGACACCTAGTGTTATATATATGAAGCTAAAAGTAGTATATGCATTTCGAAAGCCATTTTTTCTTTATTTGATATGAAAGACTACTACCATATGTTAAAACGCTTTCAAGAGAATTTTTGAATTTCACTGTACTACGGGTCAAGGTCACCGTTATAAAACTAGGTCATGAGGTCACCAAGCATTTTTTGTTTAACTTTCAAAATTGAAGATATTCAAAATGTTTCCCGTAGAATTTACATTCAAAAACTAAAACATTTTCAGAAGTCACTTGAAAACTTTTTGGAGCTATAGGCATTCTAATCAATGCCTGTATAATGACCTTCAGAAATTGCCGGAGGCCATTTCTCTCAAACCAATTTTTAAATAATTTTTTGGGTGCCATGGGTGGATACTACGCCCTTATGAGTCCCCATATACAAATTTTGGAGGAAATTAAAAATAGTAGGGTTTTTATGCCTTGGTCGATTTATGGTGGAATGCCTCATCTGGAAAGGGGCTAGGATACTACGATTTTGGGAATATGAACGTTTTCGCTGCTGTTTCTACACAAATAAAGCCCAATTCCTGTTTTCCCCATGCATTTCCAATGCAAATGATCTGCACCTGACCTTAGGTCATCGATATGAAAAATCCCGGGAATATATTTTGTAGCACTCGGTAGGCCCATTATCTGGTATATGTTTCAATCCGATAGATTCACCCATTTCTTATTTATGCCATTTTAATCATTTTTGGAGGCGAGGTCACTTGATTTGCACTGGTGCCCTGACCTGAAATGACCCAAACGTAAAATTTTGAGGAAAATTGTGGAATTGATTAAGGATAAGGTGTGCCAAATACGACAACACTTCGCGCCGCCGTTTTTTTCGTTTCACCTGAAAAACCCTAGGGGGTGTCAAACACCCCTCCCCCCACCGGGGTGAGGGTTAAGTTTTGATAGGGAAACTGTACAGGGAACTGGGCTTCAATTTTTTTTGCAACATCTCGCAACTGTTATAATGATTTGGGTGACGGCGACTTCTAAGCGGTTTGACTCAAAATGTAGATGTAGAGGAGTTTCCAGCTGATTTGCAACATATTGTGTGCATTTTCTGTAAAGAAATAATTATTTTCGGTTTCTGAATTTCCACACGCTGGATGTGGAAAAATTCCTAGTGCAGCGGCTATATGGAACCAATCGGAAGTGGAATAGGAGGCGTTATGAAATGGACGGCTTGTGCAGCCCTTGCTGGAGCTCTATGACCCCTTCCTTCCGGGCTGATACTGCGGACTAAGAGACATCTCTGACTCCGATCTGTACTTCTGTACTGTCAGCGCAGTCAAGGACGGACCGCCGCCCTCTCAGACGCCCTCCGGTACAAACAGGACAGCCAAATGCTGGCCACCTTTGTGACCCCTCCTTTACCGACAGGACGACCAGGGACGGCCTGATATCAAACAACCCTCCATCATACGTGGCATCAAACAGCCAAGGACGGTTGGTGACCTCTCTGTGATCTGTCTGACCCCTCCTTGACTGACAGGACAGTCAAGGACGGGCTGGTGACCTCTCTGTGATCTGTCTGACCCCTCCTTTACTGACAGGACAGTCAAGGACGGGCTGGTGACCTCTCTGTGATCTGTCTGACCCCTCCTTTACTGACAGGACAGTCAAGGACGGGCTGGTGACCTCTCTGTGATCTGTCTGACCCCTCCCTTACTGACAGGACAGTCAAGGACGGGCTGGTGACCTCTCTGTGATCTGTCTGACCCCTCCTTTACTGACAGGACAGTCAAGGACGGGCTGGTGACCTCTCTGTGATCTGTCTGACCCCTCCTTTACTGACAGGACAGTCAAGGACGGGCTGGTGACCTCTCTGTGATCTGTCTGACCCCTCCTTTACTGACAGGACAGTCAAGGACGGGCTGGTGACCTCTCTGATCCCTCCCTCCTTTACTGACAGGACGGCCAAGGACCGACTGGTGACCTCTGACCCCTCTTTTACCGACAGGACGGCTAAGGACGGACTGGTGTCCTCTCTGACCCCTCCTTTACCGACAGGACGGTTAAGGACGGACTATTGTCCTCTCTGACACCGCCTTTACCGACAGGACGGCTAAGGACGGACTGGTGTCCTCTCTGACCTCTCCTTTAACGACAGGACGGACTGGTGACCTCTGACCCCTCCTTTACCGACAGGACGGCTAAAGACGGACTGGTGACCTCTCTGACCTCTCCTTTAACGACAGGACGGCTAAGGACGGACTGGTGACCTCTCTGACCTCTCCTTTAACGACAGGACGGCTAAAGACGGACTGGTGACCTCTGACACCTCCTTTACTGACAGGACGGTCAAAGACGGGCTGGTGACCTCCTGACCCCTCCCTTACCGACAGGACGGTTAAGGACGGGCTGGTGACCTCTGACCCCTCCTTTACTGACAGGACGGTTAAGGACGGACTATTGTCCTCTCTGACCCCTCCTTTACCGACAGGACGGTCAAGGACCGGCTGGTGACCTCTGACCCCTCCTTTACCGACAGGACGGTCAAAGACGGGCTGGTGACCTCTGACCCCTCCCCTTACCGACAGGACGGTTAAGGACCGGCTGGTGACCTCTGACCCCTCCCTTACCGACAGGACGGTTAAGGACCGGCTGGTGACCTCTGACCCCTCCTTTACTGACAGGACGGCCAAAGACGGGCTGGTGACCTCTCTGACCCCTCCTTTACCGACAGGACGGTCAAGGACGGGCTGGTGACCTCTGACCCCTCCTTTACTGACAGGACGGTTAAGGACGGACTGGTGTCCTCTCTGACCCCTCCTTTACCGACAGGACGATTAAGGACCGGCTGGTGACCTCTGACCCCTCCTTTACTGACAGGACGGCCAAGGACGGGCTGGTGACCTCTCTGACCCCTCCTTTACCGACAGGACGGTCAAGGACGGGCTGGTGACCTCTGACCCCTCCCTTACCGACAGGACGGTTAAGGACCGGCTGGTGACCTCTCTGACCCCTCCTTTACTGACAGGACGGTTAAGGACGGACTGGGGATGTCTGACACCTCCTTTACTGACAGGACGGTTAAGGACGGGCTGGTGACCTCTGACCCCTCCTTTACCGACAGGACGGTTAAGGACGGGCCGGGGATCTGTCTGACACCTCCTTTACCGACAGGACGGTCAAGGACCGGCTGGTGACCTCTGACCCCTCCTTTACCGACAGGACGGTCAAGGACCGGCTGGTGACCTCTGACCCCTCCTTTACCGACAGGACGGTCAAAGACGGGCTGGTGACCTCTGACACCTCCTTTACTGACAGGACGGCCAAGGACGGGCTGGTGACCTCTCTGACCCCTCCTTTACCGACAGGACGGTCAAGGACGGGCTGGTGACCTCTGACCCCTCCTTTACTGACAGGACGGTTAAGGACGGGCTGGTGTCCTCTCTGACCCCTCCTTTACCGACAGGACGGTCAAGGACGGGCTGGTGACCTCTGACCCCTCCTTTACCGACAGGACGGCTAAGGACCGGCTGGTGACCTCTCTGACCCCTCCTTTACCGACAGGACGGCCAAGGACGGGCTGGTGACCTCTCTGACCCCTCCTTTACCGACAGGACGGCTAAAGACGGACTGGTGACCTCTGACACCTCCTTTACTGACAGGACGGCCAAGGACGGGCTGGTGACCTCTCTGACCCCTCCTTTACCGACAGGACGGTCAAGGACGGGCTGGTGACCTCTGACCCCTCCTTTACTGACAGGACGGTTAAGGACGGGCTGGTGTCCTCTCTGACCCCTCCTTTACCGGCAGGACGGTCAAGGACGGGCTGGTGACCTCTGACCCCTCCTTTACCGACAGGACGGCTAAGGACGGGCTGGTGGACCCGACGCCGCAGTTGGAGGCGGAGATGAAGGGAGAACTGGAGAGGATCGGGCGCGTCTACGGGTTCCAACCGGGGGAAGACACCACCAAGTTCCCCACCTTCGCATTCCCAGAGCCACAGGTGGACCCAATTAACGCCAAGTGACGCGACGCACGAATAACTGAGATTTGACGTTTAGATGTTTGTACCAATATACGCTGCTAGATGGAAAATATTAACCGGCGAACGAGTGTGTTCTGATTGTTCAAAGAAACGGCGATCAATTGAGGAAGTTTCCGAATTTCGGGTTCCATCAGTTTCCACGGATACACTAGTAGTTCAATCAGGGAACGGATTTCAGTACTACGTACTATCCATCAAGTTCTTACTTCGTTCTCAGTAGTCGTATAATGTAGAAAAGGTAGAGCTGGGATTAAGCCTGTCGCTACACAAATCATGGCTTTCACCTTCACTTCACTCGTTTTTTCATCTACAATCTAACTTCCAGCACTTCTTTAAGCAGTCAAACCGGGACCCCACGGAGCGCGATAAAAGCAAATAGATTGAGAACTCGTGTTTAAGAAAAATACTTTTATCCGGCCACAACACTTGTTTTCTTAAATAAATGATTAAGTTCAATGACCAATCTCGACTTTATTAAAAAAAACAATATATTATTAAAGTCCTTTCTTACCGTAAAGGACTGCGACGGGGTGACGGAAACTTACCGGACTCTCGGTTAGCTAGGTGAAAAGTCCGTTCCAAAAGGAATTTGGTTCCTACTGTTTTCCATCCCAAAGGACAACAGTTGGTATACACTGAAACTGTCCTTGCATCGGAGAAGGTGGGAGCTTCAGCCCGCACCTCCTTCGGTCCATATCTCCAATCCTCGTCGAGTTCGAATGAGGTGGCCACACGGACGATAGACGAAATCCGATACTATGTAACAGATGACCCATGGTTTTGTATTTCATGACGACACCAGCCGATCGACTGAAACCGCACACCACACTCGGTAAATCAACGGAAGTGCAGCTCCACTGGAATGGCCCGCGTCCGGGCAGCACGTCAACAAAACACCGGTCCGCAATCGCCCTGGTAAGATCGTCGTCGTAAAAAAACCCGCACACTCGCCCCGCCGGGTGTGCGTGTAAGCGTTATGAACACCAGTCAATAAAAACCCGGGGGTGGCACAAGGCGGCGCATCTCTGCGGACCTGCTGGTACATCTCGTAACGGTACCGAGAGTACACCGGAGATGACGTCACTGAGGTACGTCTGCGGCGTACCGCGGCCGCGCGGGGACAGCGTGTATCATTGCATCACGCTTGAATGAGGCAGAGAACAGCGCGTGCCGTCAACGAGCCCTCGCTCCCGGACGTTAGCATCTGGCTCCCGTGCACCCCAGCCTCCAAAAGGTCGACAATAAAGACTGGCACATCATACACATTGCATAAACATCACATCGTCAGTCAACGTCGCAGTATCACAGCCATCCTAGTTCACAAAGTAGCCGACTGGCGGATCAGGCCTCCACACAATACCACCACCGGCACAGACTACCCTAGTGGAGAGAGCAGCAGAGCGGACGGCCGCCCCTCCATGGCGGCATCTCTCCCAGGTAACGAGCCCTCCGACCGGCAGGAGAGAGAGAGAGAGAGAGAGAACATGAGCTGGGACTAGCCCCCGGACAGAACATCTCCCTGGTCAGGGGCATCAACCAACCCGCCGAAGCGGCGCCAGCCACTTTCTACGATCACGCAAATCCACGTCAGAGCACGGCGGCACAGCATCACGGCTGCAGAGGCTAAAAAACAGCTCAGCCTGCTGTAGATGATGCCAGTCACATGCACCCTTGCCTATTCTCTATCGGATACGCCCCGGGAGCCCGCCCGGCTCCCGCGGCATTGGTGGGAGCACTGGAAGGCTATGTAGCGGCGATTCACCACCAACCTGACTCTGTCCGCCTGAGAAACGCGACGGTGGGAAAACGGCTCTGGCCAGGAGCTGCGGCTCCAATGCCGGTCACACCACCACTGAGCCAAATGCCGGCTGGAAGCTCTGGTGCCGTTCTGGCGCCAGCTCAGCCCCATTTGACGGCCGCCAGTGCCAACACCAGCCTACCACTGGCCGCCCACGGCAGCAGGGGCGGCTGGTGGCAGGCGTCACACGTCCACCACCCGCTCCGGCTCGGCCGAGAGGTGCAGCGGCTCCACCAGCTGGCAGCCGGCCTCCGCCACAGGCACGTAGTTGGCGCCGCAGGCCAGCCCGGCCGCCATCTCCAGCAGCACCAGCGTCCGGTCCACGTGAGACCTGCGGCGGCGCGGGGCGGCCGTGAGGGGAGGGAGGGTGGCAGCACCAGCGTCCGGTCCACGTGAGACCTGCGGCGGCGCGGGGCGGCCGTGAGGGGAGGGGAGGGTGGCAGCACCAGCGTCCGGTCCACGTGAGACCTGCAGCGGCGCGGGGCGGATTTCAAGTGTAAGTCAACAAGACAACGCAGAATAAGCGGTGACTATGTTTGAGGTCAGTTGCGGGACGTAGGTGGCAGCACCGCCGTTAGGCCGGTCTCGGTTCTGTCACCAGCGTGGCCGCCCTTAGTCCCGATCACAGACACCAACTCCCTATATACGCCGACCTTTTTCCTTTTTCCCAGGCATGCCCACCTTTTCCCTACATAAGTACGAACCGAACGCAGCGCGAGTTGTTCGGCATTAGACTGGGGTGTTCTCGAAGACCTGTCCATCTCCGATTGCGGGTGTGCCCCACTCACCGGTAGCGGCGGTCCGGGTGGGAGGGACACCAGTAGTGGACCACGGTGCCGGTGCGGCCGTCCGGCAGCCAGGCGCCCCAGTGGTTCTTGCCGCCGCGCTGCCGCCAAGTCTCCAGCGGCCACTGCACGTCCACCCTGCGGCCCTGGTTGATACTGTCGTACACCATGTCGCCGTTCACCAGCTGAAGAAAAGCCCGCACACGCGTCAGCCTGTGCTGGTACAGTGGCACACAATACCCTCTAGCAATGTTCTAAAATTATGTCGTGGTGATAAATCTGCGTTTTGGCTGGCTCTGACATCGATACGACTATTGTGTGACGAACCACGGCGTGGTTTTCCGGATTTAAAATTTACACCTCACTTGAACATTAAGGAGGATGTATCTGGTTCAGCTGCATTTCGCTGAAAAAGGCGTGCCCTCATTAAGGAATGAAACACATCCTTAATCGCCCTGTTCAAACGTTCAGTCTGAAAGTTTGCGGCGAGTAGGGTGGCAGTATGCAGTGTGCTACCATCGGTAGCACACTATACACTCGTATTTGTGAGGCCGAGATGTGGATCATGCACAACACAATGCCTCAAAGACTCATTCGGATTGAAACTGATCGTAAAAATAGAAGCGATCCTGGAGTTCTGTTAAACAGCCCACAGCTATCCCAGCTTGCTCCGGTAAGTTGAACCCGCCTGTCTCCTCCCGACCACCAGTCCCCACTCACCAGTGACCAGTTAGTCCCCCCTCACCAGTACCCGGTACGTTGAACCCGCCCGTCTCCGCCCGACCACCAGTCCCCACTCACCAGTGACCAGTTAGTCCCCCCTCACCAGTACCCGGTACGTTGAACCCGCCCGTCTCCGCCCGACCACCAGTCCCACTCACCAGTGACCAGTTAGTCCCCCCTCACCAGTACCCGGTACGTGAACCCGCCCGTCTCCGCCCGACCACCAGTCCCCACTCACCAGTGACCAGTAAGTCCCCCTCACCAGTACCCGGTACGTTGAACCCGCCCGTCTCCGCCCGACCACCAGTCCCCACTCACCAGTGACCAGTTAGTCCCCCTCACCAGTACCCGGTACGTTGAACCCGCCCGTCTCCTCCCGACCACCAGTCCCCACTCACCAGTACTCGCGAGCCGACGGGGAATTTGGGCGTGGGCGGCGCCGGACTACCGGCGCGCACCTGGCGCACCCGTGCCCGGGCCGCCGCCGGCCCCCGCCGACGGCGTCGGGTACAGCATCAGCACCGGCGTCTGGTCGCCGCCGCCGCCGCCGCCGCCAGCGGTGGGGGCGGCGACGCTGGAGGAGGAGGCGGAGAGGGCGGCCGGTCCGCTGGCCGCCGAGGACTGGCGGCGCGGCGGGGCTGGGGCGCGGCCGGCCCGCACACACGGCACCACGTACGGACCGGAGACCACCGCCGGCAGAGTGGCGGAGCTGGGCTTGGACGCTGCCGCACCAGATGCACACAGGGGGCTGTCAGCTTAAAGCGGCGACTGTGTGACGGCATTGCTCGGTGGAACAATACCAAGCCAGCGAATGTGATAAACGAACTGAAATGGACCAGCAAGGTTAACAAAGCTAAACTTACTGCGAATTATAAATTGGGTGGCGCTTGAGTGCCCTCAATCACTGCCAGAGTTTGCACTCAGAACTCCCTCCCACTTTAACGCGTGAAAACCCAAGTAGTCAGTACTAGTACCGAGAATCGGGACTATCAACTCTACCAGAAAGGCTTGAAGACAACAAAAGTTACACAATGTAAGTGCGGGTTTATGCTATTAAAGCCCGCACAGATGCCGCCCTGGACCAATCGGAAAGGGTAGGGGCGTCTCTGACCGGGCGTGGAGACGAGCTGCTGGGGGAAGGTGCCGGCGGAGCGGGGTCCGAAGCTGCCAGTCCTGCCGCCCACCTCCTGGCTGCACGAGCTCGAGCCCAGCCCACCTGCAGGGCGGACCCAACAGGGGTCCTCAGCAGACGTGCCGGTCATACAGACCAGGACAGCAGACGTGCTGGTCACAGAGACCAGGACAGCAGACGTGCTGGTCCCACAGACCAGGACAGCAGACGTGCTGGTCACAGAGACCAGGACAGCAGACGTGCTGGTCCTACAGACCAGGACAGCAGACGTGCTGGTCACAGAGACCAGGACAGCAGACGTGCTGGTCACAGAGACCAGGACAGCAGACGTGCTGGTCCCACAGACCAGGACAGCAGACGTGCTGGTCACACAGACCAGGACAGCAGACGTGCTGGTCCCACAGACCAGGACAGCAGACGTGCTGGTCACAGAGACCAGGACAGCAGACGTGCTGGTCACAGAGACCAGGACAGCAGACGTGCTGGTCACAGAGACCAGGACAGCAGACGTGCTGGTCACAGAGACCAGGACAGCAGACGTGCTGGTTCCACAGACCAGGACAGCAGACGTGCTGGTCACAGAGACCAGGACAGCAGACGTGCTGGTCACAGAGACCAGGACAGCAGACGTGCTGGTCACAGAGACCCGGACAGCAGACGTGCTGGTCACAGAGACCAGGACAGCAGACGTGCTGGTCACAGAGACCAGGACAGCAGACGTGCTGGTCACAGAGACCAGGACAGCAGACGTGCTGGTCACAGAGACCAGGACAGCAGACGTGCTGGTCACAGAGACCAGGACAGCAGACGTGCTGGTCACAGAGACCAGGACAGCAGACGTGCTGGTCACAGAGACCAGGACAGCAGACGTGCTGGTCACAGAGACCAGGACAGCAGACGTGCTGGTCACAGAGACCAGGACAGCAGACGTGCTGGTCACAGAGACCAGGACAGCAGACGTGCTGGTCACAGAGACCAGGACAGCAGACGTGCTGGTCACAGAGACCAGGACAGCAGACGTGCTGGTCACAGAGACCAGGACAGCAGACGTGCTGGTCACAGAGACCAGGACAGCAGACGTGCTGGTCACAGAGACCAGGACAGCAGACGTGCTGGTCACAGAGACCAGGACAGCAGACGTGCTGGTCACAGAGACCAGGACAGCAGACGTGCTGGTCACAGAGACCAGGACAGCAGACGTGCTGGTCACAGAGACCAGGACAGCAGACGTGCTGGTCACAGAGACCAGGACAGCAGACGTGCTGGTCACAGAGACCAGGACAGCAGACGTGCTGGTCACAGAGACCCGGACAGCAGACGTGCTGGTCACAGAGACCAGGACAGCAGACGTGCTGGTCACAGAGACCAGGACAGCAGACGTGCTGGCCACAGAGACCGGACAGCAGACGTGCTGGTCACAGAGACCAGGACAGCAGACGTGCTGGCCACAGAGACCCGGACAGCAGACGTGCTGGTCACAGAGACCAGGACAGCAGACGTGCTGGTCACAGAGACCAGGACAGCACACGAGCTGGTCGCAGAGACCAGGACAGCGCAAAGGGCGACTTTGTCAAAGGGGCACAAGAGCCGACACATCAAGCTCATGCAGTCGAATTCAAGCTGCAGTCTGTCTGTCTCATTGACAGGTGATCATACTTCGACACAACCAGCCAAGGTAGGCGGCGCGCACTGCCACAAAAAGTGCCTGCTGTATCTTATGTTACGATTCCATCAAAGCTAAAAAAATCAGATACCAATCCCCATTTGGTGCCACTCCAGCAGATGAGCTGGCCTGCGCTCACCCATCTGCACGGAGCAGGGGTGTGTGATGTAGCGCACCCCGTCGTCCTGTAGAACACTGCCTCCCGAGACGCAGCCCTCGCCGCAGCGGGCACACAGCCGCTGCCAGGCGGCCAGCACGCGCCGCTTCACCCAGCCGAAGGTGATGGGGCCGCCCACGATGCCGGAGATCTGGTCCGAGGTCTCCACGTAGGAGGTCATCAGTGGAGAGACGTAGATCGGATAGCCGATCGGTTGGTCGCACGACGAGTTGATGATGTTGCGTAGAGCCTGGGAGAGGTTGGGGAGGTGAGATAATGCTGCGCAGAGCCTCAGGTACGGGAGGTGAGATGATGTTGCGCAGAGTCTTAGGTAGGGGAGGTGAGACGTGCCCATAGGCGTTTAAAATTAGTTTAAAGCATGCTTCGCATACAGGTTTCGCAGAGTACTTAAGGATATAAGAAGAAAAAGGAGAATGACAACCAACGTGAGTTGAAATTACAGAAAATCGACCGGATTTATCTATCTCCCAGTAAAAATTACATACAAAAGCTATAGCAGTAGTCACGGCCACGCAGCCAGGTCTCTCGCCCTTAAGAGAGTCACTGTCTCTCGCCAGAGAGTCACTTTGTCATCCGCCGTGTTGGCAGCAGCCTCCACCACGCCCCTCAGGCGGGCGCCATCTCTGCCGTCACCGCCATGGCTCACCTGTTTGGCGTTCTGGATGCTGCCCCGCTCGGGGTTCCTGTTCCTCAGTAGATCAGCTCCTGCCGTCACCGCCATGGCTCACCTGTTTGGCGTTCTGGATGCTGCCCCGCTCGGGGTTCCTGTTCCTCAGTAGATCAGCTCCTGCCGTCACCGCCATGGCTCACCTGTTTGGCGTTCTGGATGCTGCCCCGCTCGGGGTTCCTGTTCCTCAGGTAGATGAGCTCCTGCCATGGCCGACGTGACTCACCTGTTTGGCGTTCTGGATGCTGCCCCGCTCGGGGTTCCTGTTCCTCAGGTAGATGAACTCCTGCCATGGCCGACGTGGCTCACCTGTTTGGCGTTCTGGATGCTGCCCCGCTCGGGGTTCCTGTTCCTCAGGTAGATCAGCTCCTGCTGCTGGCCGGCCCACAGTCCACGCACACACTCCCGGTTCAACTTGATGACGCGGAAGCTGAGCTGACGCTTGTTGAGCATAATGATTTTGTACTGGTCGGACCCGTCGTCCAAAATGTGCCTGCGGCCAGCGGGAGGATCGGGGGTTGGTGGGGAGAAGCATGTACAGGCTTTGCTTCGTACGCAGTACGGTGTGCCCGGCTGTATCGGTCGGAAGACAAATTACTGGTAGCACGTACGGCATTTGTTGTCCTGGTTCCCTGTCAGCTTTCAGCTATTCCATCAAATGTTAAAGAAAACCTGACAATAGTCTTATTGGTGAAGCAAGACCAACGCTTTGGCAGCAAGATTTCAACCGAGTTTTCGTGATTTAAATTTGTTTTCAGGACTGACAGTTTCAAAAACCATCAGACATTCCTTATATTTTCAAGCATAACTATGCACATCAATAGGGACAGTATTGACACATCGAAAGCATGTCAGGCAACCATGAGTTTAGGAAACATGTGCAGCATCAAGACCCCTCGACAAATATGATCAAAACTAGCGAAAGTGTTAATCTCGACGTTTCTTCTCTTCATTCCACCCCAACGTTTTTCTTAAGCTCCATCTTCGTTTTTCGGGACAGTGGGGCACGACTGTTGAGGCAGGCGACATGCAGGAGGAACTGTTTGCCGTTCGAGTACGGCCAGTCCGTTTGGGTTCCCAGAGAGGTACCAGAGACGGCCTCGGCAGCCACCGAGAAACTGTGCGGTGCACCCTGTATACCTCCAGGAACGCTTTCTCCTCCACGGGAATCGTGGCTTTCATCGCTTTAGAATGGACGGTACAGCCTCCCAAAACAAGCTTTGCACCTAGGTGTGAAGGGGGAAATTAATGTCAAAGTGGGTGAGTGAAAAATTCTGGCTCATAGACAGTGGTTGGAGAGAACTTTTAAAACACTTCTTCCCTATGATTGTATTTACTTTTCATTTCACCACCTGATTGAAAATGTCTCAAAATGGATAGACCTTTGGCGTATCTTTCTACTGGACATGATTTCGTTCATGTAAGGAAGCGCCCATGAAATAACACAATGAAAAGTTGAGAACTGTGCACTGAACGGAAGAGAGAATTAAGTACCTAGCCATGATAGAACGGAAAACTAAAACTGCCCGGGTGTGGTCCTCCACCCAAAACACTGGATTTCGGAACAATCTTGCGGTGTCAATCATGTCTTCGTGGATTGAACAGGTCTTCTGTCTCTGAAGATGCATCTCTTTATTTCTACCGCCTCTGCCTTCTGCGACTTGGATTTCGACAGGGTGGTGCATTGGTTGTGCAGTTTGCAAAACTTCCCGAACCTTCTCAGGGACAGAAGCTGTTACAGCGGGACATATTCCCTTCTGGATATTCCCTTGTCGTGGAGCACACACCGGGAAAACCTCGCATCTCCGCGGAAGACGATTCCCGGGGGCAGTGTTGAGAACTTCTCCAGAGGCTATACAACATCACAGACCGTGCTTTACACGCAATCCCGATAGACACGGGAAAACAGAAGGGGCTACAATATGGAATAGAATACCAGAATACAGTCAAAATTACACTATACCAGAGCAAAATGTAGTCATAAAAACAGGTTTGCGTGCATTGGGGTTTTAGGGCGCTTTCAGCTTCTTGGCCATTTCACGCCCCCCCAAAAAACAGGTTCCCATGGCCAGCCTCACCCAGCACTGCAGCGGATAACTTAACACAATGCGGAACCTTAAATGGGAGATACGAAGCTGAAGGGTTTTCTGTTGGAGTGGTCAAGACAGGAAACCACGACATGCATGTGCTGGGATGTCCCCGATTCATTACCTAGAAATATCACGGTAAAATCAACACATAAAGCGGCGCAACTGTCGTTGACCATAGACGCTCATGCATTAATGACAAAATTATTGTTGTCAATGTGACGTAGAGTCTTCAATCACTGGAAACGGATACTAGCTCAGCCGGGCGCAGGTATACGGGCTCACCTGAGAGCGAGCAGCGAGGGCACGCCGGAGAGCACGGCGTTCCTCCAGGCCGGGTCGCCCTCGTGGGAGATCACCAGCTTCTCGTCGTGGGAGCTGATGGCCTCGTATAGACAGCTGGGCTTCTCGTAGTCTTCCGGAGACATGAAGTGATCCTGTCATGGCACCGCACCAGTCAGCTGAGCCGCGTCAGTCGGCACGCTTCACGAACATTCCGTGCTGTCCTAAAACCCATCCCCCCTTTTTTTTTTTTTCTCTCTCTCGTTCTCTCTCTCTCTCTCTCTCTCTCTCTCTCTCTCTCTCTCTCTCTCTCTCTCTCTCTCTCTCTCTCTCTCTCTCTCTCTCTCTCTCTCTCTCTCTCTCTCTCTCTGACCTGGTGCAGCTTGAGCGACATTCGGATGCCGGGTGCCACCACCTTCCTGAGCAGATCCATGTCGCTGAACACCCACTCATCGCGCAACGAAGTAATTCGGAAGTCACCCTTGAACAAGGCGTGCAGGCCGTACAGGAAAAACTCCACACTGCCGAAACCACACACACAATTCGTAAACACGAGCTTAGCTGTTGACAGTCTCGTAAAAAGACCAGAGAAAAACAAAAGTTTCCAGAATAAAGACGGGAGCAAATTCAATATATAAAAATTACCATGAATACATAAAGACAATAAGTTCAACTGATGACGAAAGCACCCGGCAGTACGATTCGGTCGCGGGGCGGGTGCCAAACACTGCCGATGGTGGAGGGCAGTTGGACGTGGCCGGTGGTAGGTAGGAGGTGCGTCTCACCTGGAGTGGGAGTGGTGGGAGGCGTCACTGAGGGTCCTCCGGCCCAGAAGACTCAGCGCCAGACACAGCGACACCACAGGAGAGTCTCGCGCGCACAGAATCGTCTGTGAACATAAAACCCATCAATTCCGCAATGCCGCGAAAGGGTCCCGCGCGCACAAAATCATCTGTTTTGACCAAAGCACCACCTCCTCCAATGTGTAACTTATTTACGCGACCGTAAGGTATTCCACAAAAATAGCAATTCGCTCCTTTATGATTTCTAAGAATTACACTAAAAAGAAGTAGAACAAGCGTAAGACAAGCCCAAGTCCTGCATCGTTTGGATAACATGAAAATTTTGAAAGTTACGGCCAGTTACACCCATGAAGCACTGAGTGGAAGAGTGTTCGCTTTCAATAACAAATACCAATAACACATGCCGGCGCGGGGCGGTCACCTTGTCGCGCTGCTCGCAGCAGTACTTGATCCACTCCCAGTAGACGTTGCAGAAGCTGTTCCTGGTGACGCCGGATGCGCGGAAGTCGTAGTCCTCGTCGATGTTCATGTTAAATATGGGATCGACGTCGACGAAGTGGGCGTTGGTGGTATACTCTAACACAGGAGACATGATCTCCTCCCGGCTCAACCATGTCTCGAGCTTGGGAGAGCGCAGAGCGTAGAAGATGATGCTCTGGTCAAGACAGGCATGGCGAGTGGTCAGGTGGGAGCGCTGGTATAAATAAGGTTTTATTTATTTATTTATTTATTTATTAATATATATCACCAACAGGCGGTACCCACTGACAGGTGAAGTCAAGCAGCTAAAACACATGGTTATTTACAATGAGCGAGCATAAATAATAATACCACTAAGAAGACAAAAGCATTAGAAATCAAACAAAATGACTAGATGCAGGTACAATCATGACAAAATGACATACAAATGATGAAAATGGAGTTCGCTAGCATGATTCTCCACTGGGCTGCGCAAATGCTAGTCATGTCTCAATAAGATGGCTTTAATAGATGATGCTGGTGAATTTAAAAAGTCAACATCTGGTTTCCTGGTGATCAAGTCATTCACTCGGCGAACAACTCTTCTAAAAATTCCGTTCCTCACGGTTTCAACGCGAGCAAACTCTTCATAAAACAGCGTCCTTTGCTGAGTGGCGCGATTTGGAACACGTAGAGGAAAACATGCCAGTAAAAACGAAGAGTCAATTCGACCATTATACAGATTTTTAGAAACATGATGTCGTGTTGGTTATACCTATCCCGCATGCATTGTAGCTTATATTTTTCAAGAAGATTTGGGAGACAGGGAAGGTTATAAACAGTATAATCTGTGAAAGGACCACGGCAGGATTATTTTGTTGAACGATTGGCCGAATTCACATAAAAAATGCACACTGATGAAATCGCTTACCCAAAACCACGCAACTAGTAACAATAAAACCAAAACGTAACAATTTTGACATTTTTCTACACATCATCTTGCCCCAATTCACTGCAAAAGAATAACGCCGCTGAACGCACAACACCATTCAAGCCTCAGACAGACATCGTGCGTTCAGTAAGGCCTGGCAGCCGACGGCAGCACCTACCTTGACGTAGTAAGTGATGAGCACCTTCCTGAGGTCGAACACCTGCAGCATGGAGGTGGCGCTGTTGTCGCTGATGCTGTAGCCCTCCAGGACGTAGCGGGAGGCGGCCACCTCCCAGGCCAGCCAGCGCTGGTTGAAGATCTGGTTGGCGGACAGGACGTGTGGAAGGTGGCCGGGCTCACAGCAGCAGCAGCCTGTGGTGGAGCGGGGTCAGGTGGCAGCAGCCTGTGGTGGAGCGGGGTCAGGGCGGCAGCAGCCTGTGGTGGAGCGGGGTCAGGGCGGCAGCAGCCTGTGGTGGAGCGGGGTCAGGGCGGCAGCAGCCTGTGGTGGAGCGGGGTCAGGGCGGCTGCAGCCTGTGGTGGAGCAGGGTCAGGGCGGCTGCAGCCTGTGGTGGAGCAGGGTCAGGGCGGCTGCAGCCTGTGGTGGAGCAGGGTCAGGGCGGCAGCAGCCTGTGGTGGAGCGGGGTCAGGGCGGCAGCAGCCTGTGGTGGAGCGGGGTCAGGGCGGCAGCAGCCTGTGGTGGAGCAGGGTCAGGGCGGCTGCAGCCTGTGGTGGAGCAGGGTCAGGGCGGCTGCAGCCTGTGGTGGAGCGGGGTCAGGGCGGCTGCAGCCTGTGGTGGAGCAGGGTCAGGGCGGCTGCAGCCTGTGGTGGAGCAGGGTCAGGGCGGCTGCAGCCTGTGGTGGAGCAGGGTCAGGGCGGCAGCAGCCTGTGGTGGAGCAGGGTCAGGGCGGCTGCAGCCTGTGGTGGAGCGGGGTCAGGGCGGCTGCAGTCACAGTCTGTGTAACAGTCACTCAATATGTATAACGCATGAGCTTCCTAAAAAAAACAGCGCCGGATCCTGAGGAACAACGGCTGGAGGTAGAGCCGCCGCCGCTCCCTCCCCCTCCACCCCCACCTTGGTCAAGCATCAGCACTCCACACTGAGGTCAAGCTCCCCTGAAACGCCACTGTATCCCTCCCCGAAGCAAGGCCAGTATCGGCTTCTCGTGTGGCAAGCCTCTGAAGGTAGTATCATCCAGGAACAGAGCCCCCTGGTCCAACACATCCCCCCACTCCTCATCCCCCAGTCGAAAACCCCTGATGCGGCCGTCAGGAGACAGCTGTTATGGTACGAGGACAGCCGCCGGGCAGCCAGCTCACCGGCGTCCTCCTCCACGCCCTCTGTGATGGCCTCCACCTCGCGCTGCTGGCAGTAGGTGCCGCGGAACTCCAGGCCCCGCACCTGGAACGTCACCAGGCCGTTGCCCAGCTCGATGACGTGCACCAGGCAGTTGAGGTAGTCGGACGCTAGCACGAAGCAGTCGCCCTGCGACACCACGCCCCACCGCCCTGCCGGCAAGGGCAGCATCACACAGTTGGGACAGGCAAGAACGGTTAGCACCTAATAGTCGGGACAGGAAAATTTGTTAGCACCAAACAGTTGGGACGGGTGAAAGGGGTTAGCAAAAGACAGCCGGGACGCGCCGGAGGGGTTACCATCAACCATCCAGAACGGGAGAGAGAGGAGCTTGCGCTAAACAGATACTCTGAGATACTAGGCTTCACCACCCAGCCCCGAACAGAAACTAGCGGTGAGAACAAGACGGTGAATCCACATTCGGCAATACCCACTTTTCGCGTGTGGCGCAAAAGGTCTGACATGCATAATAAAAGCTCATATGACGCTCATGTTCTTACCCATCATAATATCGCCGTAGAGCGAGTGCTGCAACGATCTTGTAAGATGCTCGTAGAAGATGCTGTTGAGGTTGTTGTCGTTGGCGCCGGGACTTCGGTCGAGGTGCAGCGCCAGCCGGGTGTTACTGTGGTCCACGCGCTTCGTGTTGTAGTCCCTCTCCCAGAACTTGACCGGCCTCACATAGGACGACACAAAGACGGCTGAGCCGAGGAAAGGGCTGAGCGGCCCGGACAGCGCCGCTGACACAGCCGCCTGCGCGAACAGCATCGCCGAGTGCGGTACCGAGAACGGCTGCGCGAACGCGTGAAAGGCCGAGCCCCACGTGATCTGCCACGGCGCGATGTACGTGGTCACGAACTGCAGCTTCAGCAGCAGGTCCCGCACCTTGTCAAAAAGCACGGCCATCACCAGCAGGTCGACCAGCGCCGTCTCCGAGGCGGCCGCCCAGTCCAGCTTGAACAGCAGCAGGGTGAACAACAGCACCAGGTAGGTGTAGCTGGCGTCGGCGTAGGCGGCGCGCAGCGTCTTCATCCCGCACACCACCACCAGCAGAGTGGCCGGCTCCAGGCCGAACTTCTCCACCAGCCGCGGACCGTCCACTGTCAGTGCACTGAGCACCACCAGCGGCACCAGCACGTTCCTCTCCAGCGAGCAGAGCCACACATAGGCGCGCTCGAACCACACCACCTTGGCGGGCTCCACCACCTCGAACTGGCGGTACTCGGCTGCGCGCAGCAGCGGGTGCGCCACGCACAGCCAGGGCACCGGCTTGCGCAGCTGAGGCAGCAGGTAGTGGGCCAGGAAGCCGCAGCCGACGGGCAGCGACCACAGCGCCACCTGCAGCCGCGGCCCCAGCTGGGAGAACACCTGCCGACCGCCCGACTCGGGGTCAGACGGAACGGGGCAGGAGGGACGGGGGTGGCGTCTTACGCTGGTTTATAGCTCATCAGTAGCTGCTCCAATTACTGAGAACTGGACCAACAGGGCAGATCAATGTGGGAACGGTTAACGACACAAGTAGTTCACAACCAGTTTGCAGAAGGCGATGACGCGATAAGTTTCACGCACTCCACGGCGCTCTCGCATGGACGCTTTAAATTTGCTATTCAAACCAATATGAAACCACAGAGACAGAGTTGGCAGCAGAACATTGAAAGTGGTTTAAACCATTGGTTTCTACCGGTCTGAGCCCGCTGGCAAAAACACTGGTGGCAAAGAAGCAAAAAAGGCCATATTAGTTGACATTTCGATGGAATACTAATATAAAGACATATTCTGGCGTTAACACGTACATGGTTATGCATTTAGATGCTTTCATACTCTCTTATTGCAAACAATCATGTAAATTTAACAATTCACTAAAACCAAATCGACTTTCAGAAGTCGATCACGAAGTATGACGGCTTCTAATCTATGTGTGGCTGAATCTCATTTTCTGACATAAGTACAATGAGAAACCAAATCCAAAAATGAGAATCCTTGTTGTTCCTCGTTTCAGTTTGGAACTCTGTACTGTGTGCGTAGTAGTATTATTGGACACAAGGGCGTGTATTTTTTAAACTGTTTGGGGTGTCTAATTTTGAGGAAAAAAACGTCAATAGCCACCATATTAAAAGGGAGAGTAAAATACAAATCGTGTTTTAGCATTCCCTCAGGCCTGCTGTACAGTATAAAATCGATTTTTAATGTCCTTGAAATGAAGGCTGGTCTTGAGCTTAGTGCAGAATATAGGTACAATATCAAGTGATGGGGCCAGGACACCAAATACAGTATACCTGGCAGATTACGCTGCAGGTAGTATCGATTGGACGCACTAAAAGCCCAGTCTACATAAAGAAGGTGAATTTGGCCTTTTATAGTTTTGCAACTTTTTGCCGTATTTTACCGGTTATAACCAGCTGGCGGCAGACCCCCCCTTTTCTGGCAAAAGTTCACGCCTGCACAGAGACCAGCTGTATGCTAGAGGCGATGCCACTGATAACGCTGGGCTCTCTGGCCGCCACTCACCGTGCTGCAGTGCACGGCGAACACCATGACGCCGATGATGGTGCAGGCCAAGCCGTCCGACTTCAGCCGGACCCGGCAGCTGGTCAGCAGCTTCTCCGGCAGCGGGTCCACCGGCTCCTCAGGGTTCTCCGGCGGCTTAAGCGGCTCCTCCACCAGGTCCGGGCACAGGTACCGACTGACGAGGACCGGGCCCTGCTGCTGACGCTCGGGTGGGACAACAACAAACAGGGTGTCCGTGGGGACGGAGGGAACCCTTTGGAAATGACGTGCACTTTCTAGAGAAAAACAAAGCGTCTGCAAGTATATCGTAACAGATAACATTGAACTTAGCTATTAATTTGGGCTTACGGGAGCGCAAGACGTCTTGGTCAAACAGCACACCAGAGAATAACCATAAGAGATTATGATGCAAATACATCACATAACCATGGAATTTCGCAGAAGAAAACGTAGCTATTGCACTTCTCTTGAACCCAACATCTAATCGCCAGCGCCCCACTTCCAGCAGTGCGCCAGCTCACCTGAGCACCTGGAACAGCAGCTGCGGGTCGCTGGTGCTGCGACTCAGGTGGTAGCTGAGCGCCACCAGCAGGCCGCAGAAGATGCTGAACAGGATGTGCTGCGCCGTCGGTTTGTCGCCGTTTTCCCGCAGTCCGCCGTAGGCGAAGCCGTAGAGGCCCGTGACGGCCAGGCAGCCGCGCAGGAGGGAGCCGGCGGCCGCCGTCACGCTGGTGGAGGCCGTGCCGCCGAACAGGTGAATGTCGGCCTGCTCCAGCAGGTACATGGCGAACGTGTCGACTTGCGGCAGCAGGCCGGCCGTGAACAAGATGGGCAGCAGCAGCAGCACGTAGTGCAGCAGGTGCAGGCCGGCCTCCACAATCGGCCCGGAGGCTATGCGCATGCCGTAGAGTTTGAGCTGGAGGGAGCCGCAGTGGGTGTGGCGCTGACAGTGCTGCAGCAGCAGCGTCAGGCCGCACAGCAGGCAGAAGTAGAGCGGCCGGCCGAACGCCACCAGCCGGTTGTGGCCGTGCGTCGGCGAAGCCGCGTCCGGCTGCACGCTCTTCACCAGCGAGTACAGGCTCGAGGCGACCACGAAGCTGAAGAAGAAGACGCCCAGGTCGTCGTAGAAATCCGCCTGCACGGGAGGCAAGCAGTGTCAGGAAGGTTGCAGAAGCAAGGTCAGCTTTGTGCTTCCTACAAATCACCACTCATCATTTGTATTTCGTCAAAAAAGGGACAAACCAAAGCAAGCTCAGAGAGCTTCGTTTTTATCACGTCCACTTACGGTCAACACTGATCTAGATCAACGAAATCATCATTATCGGACAATAAACCTCAGTTATCTCAAATTCATGCACCCGAAGGGTATCACTAGACATCTGCACGTGGGGAGAATAGATATATTTCACAAAACCCAGCTGAAAACTGCCCACAACTCTTGGACAACACCTCCTTTACACCTTAACATCCGCGTTACGGCAGTAGCTGGCCGTCGGCTGACCCTCACCTTGAGCAGCGCCGCGGCCAGCACGGCAGTGAGCACGGCTAACAGCAGCGACAACAGGTTCTCCAGCACCGTTACATTACGGTCCAGCAGGGCCAGCAACGCCAGACGGTCGAACCGCACCTTCAGCCACAGCCGACCTGCCAACTGACCGAGGCACGCGCAGGAGTCAGGAGGGTCGGCTCCGCTGAGATCGAAATCCCGGCCTTACTGCTCTGTCAGTGCTGACAGAAGCACCCCGGGAGCAGTCGCCACACCGGCGAGGCCTACAACTCCGCGTGATACTGTCAGTGTGGCTCAACACAGCGGCACTATAATCACTTGATGACTCACAACTCAAACTTTCAAAAATTATCGGAACAAGTCGGTTGAGTATGAATACCGAATGGTGCAGCTTGGATGGCTCCTGAGTCCATCACTACGCTGTAATTAAGTACCAGTACTCACGTGCCACCGGTAGTGGTGTTTGGGAGGCAGCGGTGGGCTGACGCGGGCGCCGGAGTCCAGCGCCAGACTGGAGTGCAGGTACTGCAGCAGAGGGCCGCCGGGGGCTGGCGGGCCGTCGCCGCCGCCTACCTCCAGCGCGCCGGCGCCGCCGCCGCCCAGCTTGAAGGCGGCTGAGTCGAGGAGTGCCGAGTTGACGCTCCAGTCGCTGACGGCCGGCACCGGGCCGCCGGGACCCCGCTCATCGAACGCATACGCAAGCCAGTTACCGAACTCGTCCTGCGAATGCAGCAGAGTTAAACATTGGTTGCAGATTAAACCCTTTGGTTGCGTTCGTGATCTTCTAGGCTTGACACTCAAAACAGTACCAGACACTCAAAACGTCGCATTCATAGTAGGGGTTTCATTCACTCGAGTCTTGAATCAATCAACCCTACATATGTGCGCCTTAAGCATTATCAGGAAAACGTTACAATATAGCGTGTCCAGGTTGACTTTCTAACTCGGGCACATTCAGTAAATGCGTTGGTTTTTTAAAATGTTCTGCCTTTTAAGCATTACACAGAGATCGCAATCTGTGATTGACACGGAAACAAACGAATGCAATTCCTGATAAAGGAACGCCCAGCGAAGGTCTCCAATATAACGCTGAGACAGTGTGTTTGGGAGCGGAGGCTGTGGATGCAACAGTTGCATTCACAGCCAGCTACTGTCTCTCACTACAAATTATGACAAGAACAACACTTTCAACACAATACGATAGACAAAATCGCAGTTTGAAGAGGCCTTGTTACCAACCATAGTTCAAATCACGCGACACAACCATGTAGGACCATGAATCCCCAGTTCTAGCACGTACACGCTCCACTGACCTGGAAGTAGTGCACAGCGCCCTCTGTGGTGTCGTCGTGTGAGGTGGCCAGGTGGGTTCCGGCCGTGGTCAGCATTGCCCCGGCGTGCAGCGGCAGGGTGTCGTCGGTGCCGGCCGGCCGCCGCCGCCGACACACCCGCCGAGGGGAGGCTGAACGGCGCTGCCGACCGCCCGAGCCGCCCGAACCCGCTGTAACGAGTGCAAACGCTAGTCCACAAACCCGCTGTAACGAGTGCAAACGCTAGCCCACAAACCCACTGTAACGAGTGCAAATGCTAGTCCACAAACCCGCTGTAACGAGTGCAAACGCTAGTCCACAAACCCGCTGTAACGAGTGCAAACGCTAGCCCACAAACCCGCTGTAACGAGTGCAAACGCTAGCCCACAAACCCGCAGTAACGAGTGCAAACGCTCGTCCACAAACCCGCTGTAACGAGTACAAACACTCGTCCACAAACCCGCTGTAACGAGTACAAACGCTAGTCCACAAACCCGCTGTAACGAGTGCAAATGCTAGTCCACAAACCCGCTGTAACGAATGCAAACGCTAGTCCACAAACCCGCTGTAACGAGTGCAAACGCTAGCCCACAAACCCGCTGTAACGAGTGCAAACGCTAGCCCACAAACCCGCAGTAACGAGTGCAAACGCTCGTCCACAAACCCGCTGTAACGAGTACAAACGCTCGTCCACAAACCCGCTGTAACAAGTGCAAACGCTAGCCCA
Source organism: Lepas anatifera (assembly GCA_034440635.1). Classification (NCBI taxonomy): domain Eukaryota; kingdom Metazoa; phylum Arthropoda; class Thecostraca; family Lepadidae; genus Lepas; species Lepas anatifera. The sequence goes on along the minus strand of JAOTON010001773.1, from coordinate 67,317 downwards.
CAAACCCGCTGTAACGAGTGCAAATGCTAGTCCACAAACCCGCTGTAACGAGTGCAAACGCTAGTCCACAAACCCGCTGTAACGAGTGCAAACGCTAGCCCACAAACCCGCTGTAACGAGTGCAAACGCTAGCCCACAAACCCGCAGTAACGAGTGCAAACGCTCGTCCACAAACCCGCTGTAACGAGTACAAACGCTAGTCCACAAACCCGCTGTAACGAGTGCAAACGCTAGCCCACAAACCCGCTGTAACGAGTGCAAACGCTAGCCCACAAACCCGCTGTAACGAGTGCAAACGCTAGCCCACAAACCCGCAGTAACGAGTGCAAACGCTCGTCCACAAACCCGCTGTAACGAGTACAAACGCTCGTCCACAAACCCGCTGTAACGAGTACAAACGCTAGTTCACAAACTCGCTGTAACGAGTACAAACGCTAGTCCACAAACTCGCTGTAACGAGTGTAAACGCTAGTCCACAAACCCAAAGTAACGAGTGTAAACGCTAGCCCACAAAACCACCGTAACGAGTGCAAACGGTAGTCCACAAACCCGCTGTAACGAGTGCAAACGCTAGCCCACAAACCCGCAGTAACGAGTGCAAACGCTAACCCACAGACCCGCTGTAACGAGTGTAAACGCTAGCCCACAAACCCACTGTAACGAGTGCAAACGCTAGCCCAAAACCCGCAGTAACGAGTGCAAACGCTCGACCACAAACCCGCTGTAACGAGTACAAACGCTAGTCCACAAACCCACTGTAACGAGTGCAAACACTAGCCCACAAACCTGCTGTAACGAGTGCAAACACTAGCCCACAAACCCACTGTAACGAGTGCAAACACTAGCCCACAACACCACTGTAACGAGTGCAAACACTAGCCTACAAACCTGCTGTAACCAGTGCAAACGTTACCCAAAACCAGTTGTAACTGGGCAGAGGTTATCGTAAACCAGTTAAAACGAGTAAAGAGGGTAGCCTAACAAACAAACAAAATTAAACAAAATTAGCTCTAGTCCGTTGCAAGGAGTGCCAAGAACCCAGAGAGAAAGGTAGGGAGACCAGGGAAAATATAAGCGCGAGATCGAATTTTGACAACTAGACGGAAAGATCATTCCTAGAGATTTAACAATACACCTATTCTGGACGCAACCTAGCATGCGGAACGTTCCAACACGTTTCTATGACAACGTATTCACATCGATTCCTCCGTTTATAAGGTTCATTATTAACAATCTACCACCACTATCAAAAGTATAAAATTATCCAACTAAAAGCATCAGGGCCCTCCCTCTAGGGGGCAGATGACTCACCCCGGCGTTGGTCCCGGTTGCGCGCCCGGCGCCGCTCGCGCTGCGCCTCCGACCGAGACGACACTGAAACACGCACCACTGATCAGCGCTCCCAGCCCAAGTAACACACCTCATAACCTTATAAAAATTGGGGGGAACAAGGTATCCCAGCCGCCACACAATACCACCAAAATTAGTTCTTCTGCATACGACATAACTATTTTCAACTGAAGCTCTGACAGGAAAAACGATAGTACGAGGCAGAAGCGTCTGGCGGATACGTACCGGCGCCGTTGCGGTGGTGGTGGGATCGATCCTTGGGCACGGCACCCTGCTCCGCCGTGGACATAGCCGGCGCACCCTCATCGGACGAGTCCACTGCGCAGTCAAGCGCACGTCACATCACGGTGAGCCAATCACAAATCACATGATGGAGAGCTAATCGCAAGTCACGCAATACAGACCCAGCTTCAAGTCACACGACGGTGAGCCAATCGCAACTCAAGTAATGACGAGCCCATCACAAATCACCAAAGTTATACGGATTTATAGTAACCAATGCCAGTCACGTTTAGCACGTACACTTTAAAGGGGTCACAGCAAGACATATGTGTCCGAGCAGCGGGGCCTGAGCATTACTTCGCGGTCCCACGGTCACCCCATACCACGTGGCCACCCGAGGAGAACGGGATCGATATGGGGGGGGATTTTACTTTTTTATCGGAAAACGGAAGTTCGGGAATAAATAAAACATTAATCAAGTGGCATCTCAGCATGTTCAACCATATGGCCGTCTCAGTCCACGTCCCATCATGAACTTGTCACACTCCCTTCGACTGTGCTGCCCACAGAATCACAGTGGGTAGCACAGCTAACCGACGCTTTAGTTCGAACGTGAACCCAAGCATATTTTAGCCCTGGTTTTTACAAACAATCCAAGACGAAACCAGCAGTCACTTTCAACACGAGTCGATGAAAGGAGGCAGTCTCTTTCATGAGATATTCGCAAGATTCGCAAAGACAACGAATCGGTGATATTCCACAATGTCAGTCAACACACTGGCTTCTGCCAACATGCCATGAGCCCAGCTTATTATATTGATGAAGGCTAGAGTACAATTATTGCATGAATATCCCCTTCGATGAAGCAGCTGTTCCGGTGGACCGATCACAGACTACTGAGCTGAATACGAGAGTCCCGCTGCCGCGCCGACCACCCGTGAGCTCCGTTTCAGCAGGGCCTATGTTGGCAGTGCAGTAACTGCGACATCGATTAGTGCCCCGCACCCCATCTCTTATCCCTAGATTTTCGCCTTTCTGTTAGCACCTCAGCACCCGATCTCGAGGCTTGAGACCGACGCGTGAGCAGTGGTGTGGAGGCGTAGCAGCGGCAGGCACTCACCCGAGAAGAGCCGGTCCAGCCTGGTGAGGCTGTGAAGGCCACCTTCTCAGGCACTCACCCGAGAAGAGCCGGTCCAGCCCGGTGAGGCTGTGAAGGCTGGCCAGGTCTGGGTCACCTTCAGAAGGCGAGGCCAGGTCGCTGGCCGGTACCACTGTCCAACCCGACGCTGCCGAAGACAGTGAGAGCTCAGGTCAGAGCCAGAGCCGCCCGTCTTCAGCTGAAACCAATTATGCTGAGGCCTGAGGCATTTGGTTGTGGCTGAACTCAACAGCTGGGTAGTTGTCTATGTGCCAGCTACTCCCCCTCTTCAGCATGGGTGCAGAAAGGAGTCGTCCATAAACTACCTAACGCACTTTTTCTCCCCGTCCTCCCCTATTTAACGCTTTTTGACGCCCATCTGCAACGTTTGATAATGCAGTGGCTGACCCACTCCCCACCCCATCCCTTTACGTTATGCAATTCATACAAGGCCCATTAGCGCAGTGAGAGGTCGAATAGTCCAATAGGAACTTTTCCGTATCTTCAGCTGCCTCAGAAGTTGACTTAAATAAGCGAGAAACTCACTGTCCCACTCACTCCGTCTGAGGCAGTGTCCCTCCCCTGTGTCTGAGACAGTGTCCTCTCCCCCTGCGTCTGAGGCCGTATCTCCGCCCCTGTGTCCCCTCACCTGTGTCCGAAGACTTGTCTAACGCCCCTGTATCTAGGACTGTGTCCCCTGTCCTGCGTCTGAGGCCCTATCCCCTAACCTGTGTCTAGGACCGTACCCTCTCCCCTGCATTTGAAACCGTACACCCTCCCCTGAATCTGAGGCAGTGTCCCTCCCCTGCGTCTGAGGCAGTATCCCCTTACCTGTGTCTGAAGCAGTATCCCTTAACCTGTGTCTGAGGCCGTGTCTCCTCCCCTGCGTCTGAGGCAGTATCCCCTAACCTGTGTCTGATGCAGTATCCCCTCCCCTGCATCTGAGGCAGTATCCCCTAACCTGTGTTTGAGGCAGTATCCCCTAACCTGCGTTTGGGGCAGTATCCCTTACCCGGTGTCTGAGGCAGTATCCCCTAACCTGCATCTGAAGCAGTATCCCCTAACCAGTGGTTGAGGCAGTATCCCTTTCCCCTGTCTGAGGCAGTATCCCCTAACCTGCGTTTGAGGCAGTATCCCCTAACCTGCGTTTGGGGCAGTATCCCTTACCCGGTGTCTGAGGCAGTATCCCTCCCCTGTGTCTGAAGCAGTATCCCCTAACCCGTGTCTGAGGCCGTGTCTCCTTCCCCGTGTCTGAGGCAGTATCGCTTCCCCCGTTTTTGAGGCAGTATCCCCTCCCCTGTGTCTGAGGCAGTATCCCCTAACCCGTGTCTGAGGCAGTATCCCCTAACCTGCGTCCGAGGCCTTGTCCATTCCCCCCGTGTCTGAGGGAGTATCCCCTCCCCGTGTCTGAGGCAGTATCCCTTCCCGTGTCTGAGGCAGTATCCCCTAACCTGCGTCCGAGGCGCCACCTGAGGCGCGGTCGCCCAACAGCGGTGAGTTGCTGCCGCGGTTAGCCTCGTCCTCACTGCCGCTCTGGTCGGCCGTATCCTCCTCGGAGCCACGCAGCGGCGGCAGTGGCTGCCGAGCACATACAGGTCATCAGCGTCAGGTACAGAGCGGCTGCAGCATCTGCTGATAGGGAGGCAGCACCGACAAACAGACACGGGCTGGCTCAGTGTCCGGGCAGCGAAAATGCAGCAAAACTGTCCTCCTAAACAAACAATACGTGTCCAACACCTTACCCACAGCAAAACTTCACTACAATGATCTTAAAAATAAAACTTCGGTATCAGCTCAAGGTTCTTTCTTCCGTTGAGCAAAGAAACTTTGGAACAGCCCAGTGCCTCCGTCCGTATCATCAGTTGGCGTTTGAGGGCGTGTCGGCGCCGCTCGGACCTGGTGCACGCCGGCCGACGGCGGCTGTCCAGCAGGCAGGCTGAAGCCCAGCGAGGCCGCCGTGCTGCGCAGCTCCACCAGAGAGTGGCCGCTGGCCAGGTCGTCGCCCGGCCGCGCCGAGGTGGTGTCGGAGACGCTCAGCGTGCGCCGGAAGTAGCCGGTCGGCATTGTGTTCTGCACTGCAGGGCATTACAGAGACGGTGTTAAAGCTTCTGCGAGAGGGTCTAGAGCCTCAGCCTCGTACACATCGACCAAACGGCAATAATACTTCAGAAAGTGATATGATGCTTCGATATCAAGTGACTGTATGGTATCTCTCATTTTCTATTCGAATCCGCTTACAGCTCCAACTTTCGGTAGCCTTTCAGTAGCATCCCAATAGGTAGCTGACAGTATAGAAAATACTGTCAATAAATATTTCGTAATCCAACAGCATCGCAGATCAGGCTCCTCGTCCGTATCATCTGTAGAGTTGAGGGTTTGTTCCGGCTCACCTCGCTGGCGCACCGCAGAAAGCAGGGCAGGCAGGTCAAAGATACCCGACTCACGGATGTGCTCCACCTCCGAGGGCATCACCAGACCCAAGGAGAGACAGGACGGACCACCTTCCCGCTCCGTCTGCCGACCACCAGAGGGCTTACCCGGTGCACACGGCTGGAGGGCAAATAGAGCTTGGGGTACGCCAACACAGTTGGAGAGTACGCAAACAGGTTGGAAGGGGGAGCGGACGCGCTTAGATGGTACAAGGACTGGTTTGGAGGGTGGGCATACAGTATTAGAGGTCAGGCGAACACTCTTAAGGTTGTTCGAACACGTTTGGAGGGTATGTATAGATTTAGTGGGTAGGCGAACACGTTTGGAGGGTGTGTATGCAGATTTAGTGGGTAGGTGAACACGTTTGGAGGGTATGTATGCAGATTTAGTGGGTAGGCGAACACATTTGGAGGGTATGTGTGCAGGTTTGGAGGGCATGTATGCAGGTTTGGCGGGTATTCAGACACCTTTAGGGGCCAGACGAATTCATTCGAAGTGTGGGCGTACAGATTGGTGGGGCACGTGAATATGTCTGAGGGTAGGCGAGTATGTTTTGAGAGTAGGCGGGCCTATGAAGGAAAGGTAAACACACTTGTATGGTAGACAGACGTGTTTGGAGGATGGACCGACACGCTTCGAGGGTGGGCGAACACGTTCGGGGGGAGGAGGAGGGGGTAGACAAACCTTTGGAAGAAGATAAACGCGCTTGAAGGGCAGAAGGACCTTTGGGGGGGTACGTTTAGAGGGTGAGCAAATACGTTTGGGGGCAGACCGACGTTTTGATGATAAGCGTGCACGCTTGGAGAGTAGACTACACGTTTGGATTGTCAACGGACACATCTGAAGGGTAGGCAGACATCTTCACAAGGTGAACGAACACGCGTGGGGGCAGGCAGACTTTTGAAAGGCACACACGCTTGGACGGCAGACGTGCCATTGGAGGAATGATGGACACATTCAAAGGATGGGCGAACATTTGGAACGTACGTGGACGGGCACACCATGACCGTTAGCGGTCGACCACAACGCAATCTGCAGTAAGATGTGGGTTAGCTCACGCTACGACATTTCAAGTGGTTATGGGAATATACCAGAAAAAATTGTCAGTCCATTACTTCAAAAGGAAAACATAGGGCACGGCCGATGTGACAAAATATATGTGTTACCTCCCACGTTCTGCGCAAACGATGCAAGTGCTTACAATGCTCCGCACTTAACAAACTTCGCACTCATTCCGCCCAAATAGAAAATCAGAGTCGGCTTTCATTAATATTGAACATAAGTCAGAAGAACCAAGACCCTGTATACCTGATCAGGTTAAGGTGGTAAAAATGACTCTTATCTACCAATTACACTTTTCTTTCAATACGTTTGACAAGCCAAAAGTTAGGAAACAAATTCGCATTAAAGGTCTAACCTGAGCCCAAAGTCCAGCCTGTAAGCCCCAGGTCTAACCTGTACCTGTGCCCAGGGTCTAACCTGTAGCTGAACCCGACGTATAACCTGTACCTGTGCACAAAGTATAGCCTGTAAGCCCCAGGTCTAACCTGTACCTGTGCCCAAGGTCTAACCTGTACGGAAAGCTGCGATATTTTGGCCTCATCCTCGTCTACTTTGTCTTCGGGAAGCTCCGAGATCAAGTCGATGGGATGATCTGAGAAGGGTACACAGTCAGGGGAGAGGCCCAGGTGATCAAAATCGAATACAATGGCTCTGAGATCCTTGCTTTATCTGAAGACCCACACGCAAACCATATGTATGCTCTGATCTCTGTCACCTTTAAAAAAGTTTATAAATCACAAAAAACCCAAATGCCCACTTGCACTCACAAAGCTCTCTGCAGATACAAAAAGAACTTAGCAAGAGTAAAAACAAATCATTGTGGAACTCCGTACTATTGAGGACACACAAAATCCAGGGACAAACACTCCCCACAGTATCAAAACTAACCGGAAAAAACCCAATGTTTCTGTTTACTTCACTTCAAACTTTTCACCTAGCTCAGCAAACGGTAAAAGAAACAATACATTTTATAAGTGCATGAATTATCGTTGCAGGCAGCAGAATGATCTGTATAGTAATATAAAAATATGGGAAATCCGAGTTCATGCATTTACCAGTTAACCATACACTGGCACAAATTAGTTTCGCACTAGTTTTACACTAGTTAGGTTTTTTTAGTTTAATTGTGAGTCCATAAAGCTTCTTTGTAAAGCCTAAAGCGCGACTCAGAAAGTGAGACCAAACATGGACGGTGTTACCGCCGGCCTTCCTTGCCCGGCCCCTGACGCCTCGGACACCTGCGACGCTGTTGGGAGAACGGTGGCGCTGCGAGCGCTGCGGCGCCGCCAGGTCCCGCACCGGTGCTGCCCCCACCTCCACCTGGTGCACGTCCGCCTGCAGGTCTGCCGAGCACAACAGCGGTCACACTCAGATCTGCCGACGACAGGAACGGTCAACAACAGCGGTCACACTAAGGTCTGTCGATCACAGCGGCGGTCACATTCAGCTCTGCCGAGCACAGCAGCACTGGTCACATTCAGCTCTGCCGAGTACAACAGCACTGGTCACATTCAGCTCTGCCGAGCACAGCAGCGGTCACACTAAGGTCTGTCGATCACAGCGGCGGTCACATCCAGCTCTGCCGAGCACAGCAGCACTGGTCACATCCAGCTCTGCCGAGCACAGCAGCACTGGTCACATTCAGCTCTGCCGAGCACAGCAGCGGTTACACTCAGGTCTGCCGAGCACAGCAGCACTGGTCACATCCAGCTCTGCCGAGTACAACAGCACTGGTCACATTCAGCTCTGCCGAGCACAGCAGCGGTTACACTCAGGTCTGCCGAGCACAGCAGCGGTTACACTCAGGTCTGCCGAGCACAGCAGCGGTCACATTCAGGTGTGCCGAGCAGAGCGGCGGTCACACTTAGCTGTTCCGGGCACAGCAACGCGCCAATAGGTCTATCGAGTAAAACAACGATTACCGACTGAACAACAGGATAGTCTGTCGTTAATTACCTGTTAAGAGCAACTCTGGGGACCAGGCTCCACCTTACACGGTGAATCTGTCGGGACTTAAGCCCTGGTCCGCGGCGTGAAAAGCGAGCGCGCTAACCGCTGCACTACACGTCGCAAAGAGCAGGCATATGGTTTTAGCATGCCTCAAAATGGTAAAGCATGATCAATTGGCATTTCACATTCGGCTTAGTCTACTGCCACATGCAAACACTATGCAACACTTGAATTGCACTTAAACGACGCTTATAAAATGGTATCGTACTCTATAATAAGCGAAAACAAAATTATTTTGTCCAATCTGCACGTATTTACCCGCACTTCCGATCTTGGGGAGCGACTTCTGCCTCGTGAAGACGACACGAACTCTACAGCCTAGTCAAATTTACGCCTGTTACATGACTAGTTCCCAGCAGGACTGCCGGTCCCCTGGGTGCTCACCTATTCTGCCGCTGGCGCGCGGCGCGGGGGCCGCGGCGGGCGGCGGTGCTGCGGAGAGGCCGCTGCCGCCAGCTCCTGCGCCGAGTTCCTGGAGCTGCAGCCGACGGGCGGGGTGGCGGCCGAGCCCGCTGCCGCCGCCGCTGCACGGCCGCTCTCCAGCACCGACAGCTCTATACTGTCCACCGCCTGACTGCCGGCCCCACACCGGTGTTACCCAAGCCGGGGTGACGAGGGACGGCCGCCCCAGCCCCCGGCGAACATCGCCGCCAGGCGGAGGCGGCCTATGCTACGACACGATATGCAGTCCCGTTGCATGTCACTCAAACCATACGTGGCCGAGTTTCGCAGCATATACAACCTACTAAGATTAATGAGGTGAGAGCTTAACGTACTACGAAAAACAACGCAGCATGGTAGGAATTTAGGTGTCGGGAGCTCATACCACACCAAATGATCATCTGACTAACTCTCAGCTCTCACCTGCCAATCATAAATGCTTATAAAAAGGAAGTGCGCTACTGCATACAGAATGTCGTGTAAAATAAAGTAAAACACTAGCGACACTTCTCATTCCGGAGGGGCGGATGGCCAATAATGATCATTTTGGAGAAACATTTCTCAGAGATAAGAATATTAGTAGCCATGAAAGCTCGATTTCTTCCCATGCCAATAATACGGAAGACTTTCAGTAAATATCAGATATGATGAGCGCGTCGATTGGGAAAAAATCAGTTGATTTTGTTTAATTATAGGATTCAAAAGCCAGACATCTAATTTGAGATTGGTGCGCGGCGTTGTCACACCAGCTTGCACGCATTGTGGAGCAAGGTATGACGTAATGATAAATAACTGTAATTATATGTTAAGGTCACATCACTTGGAAGGTCAACATTAAGGTCAAAGTCATTCTTTATCTTTCAAGGCCATTGAATCCGGTACTTTCAGCCTATGATCGTCATCCAGTATGACATATATTATCTGTTGTCATATTCAAGTTTGCTCAACGTAAATTTTCAGGAAAAAGGTTGAATTCAAAGGTCATGGGCCAAAGTCATATCCTCACATCAAAGCCAACCTATGGTATCAGCTCCAAGTGTACACTAAGCGGAAAATTTCACAGTGTGACGTAATATATTAATGACCTTGGGTGACCTCAACCCTAAAAAATTAATGGTACCTTATCTTCACTGTGACAGGCTTTTTTGGAGGATCAAGGCATTATTCTGCACAATCATGGCATATTCCCACAGGACTCCTGCACAACCGATATTTAACCTTGATGGCCCCGTTTAACCTTGAAGGTATTGACCCAGGTCGAAAAAAACTTCACTTTAAAGTAGAAAATTACAACCACCCATAAGCCCCAAGCGGGCATTTTTCCAATCGCTCAGAACAAAAATATATCTCCATGTCTTTCTACGCTGGGTTGAACAAAACTTCGCGTGTAATCACGAATCGGGCCGCTTGCGATTTGTCAGGTTGCATGGCCATGGTATTTGTAAACATTTATCACGTGACATGCACTGCCAGATGAAAAGGGAATCTTTCATGGTTTGGAATAGGGCAGTAAGCTCTTTAATTTTGAAATTTAAAGCGTGAGAAAATTATATACAGAACTTTTGGGGAAATTAAAGGTGTTAGAAGTGGTTTCTTGACACGCTCAACAAAACTATCTCAGTTCAAAACCCATTATTACAGTGGGCCGCTCCCTTAATACGCGCACTGGAGGGGCCTAGGAGGCCCCCCCGAACTGTTTTTCCAAGGTGGCCGGAGAACCACTCGTAGCCGAGACACGATACCTGGCCACATTTAACAGAATTTGATAGCGCGTCGATCGGTGACAAATTCTGAAAATCGGTCGAAAGTTTTTTACTTATAGGCTTTCAAAGTCAGACCTGCATTTTTTAGATCGCCATAATCCCGCCGTGGGACCAGTTCACTTCCATTGGAGACCGAGTGGTGACGTCATAACGCCATATAACCGGGATGATACGTCAAGGTCACCTTACATAAATGTCAAGTTCAAGGTCAAAGGTCACAGTTCAAGGTCATATCATCACTTTCACGGTCACTGACCTCAGTGCTTCCGGTCAAATAACGTTACGCGGTCTGACGTATATCATGCTACCACGTCATAGTTACGGTAACTCAACGCAAAGGTCAAGGCCAAAGGTTAAGGTCAAATATCAAAGTCAAAGGTCATTGGGAAAGGTCAATCCTCATTTCCCGCCAAACAGTTGCTACAGTGCTAGCCATAATGTACATACATGCATTATGAGTAGTATACTATATTGTGCTTATAGGTTAATGACCTCGAATGACGTTGACCCCAAAACGGTAAGGAAAGTTCCTTTGCGACCTTTCCTGTATGACCCTCCACCTTTAGATTATTCCCGCCTTTTCCCGCAAAATGACAACATTTTCCACTCGGCCCCCGCATGGTCAAGATTTATTTATTTATTTATTTATTTCAACATCACGGTGCTCATCCATATCAATGGCTATTAATGAGCCCAGGTCAAAAATGGGGTGGATGGGACAGACACGCGACAGTCAAAATTGGTCCGTTGAATGCTGCTGCAGCACGGTGCATAAAAGCTCTCCTCCCAGTTTCAGTTCTTAGGCGTGGGAGGCATAAATCTACGTCTTGGCGAGTAGTGCGGTTTCTGAATTCACGCCTAGTCACGAGCTGACGCTTCAGGTAAGCTGGCTCGCCCGTTACCATCACTCGCTTGAGCAGACACAGAGAGTGGTATGTGCCGAGCTCACGTGCAGGCAGCCATCCCAGATCTCGCACGGCGTCGCTGATGTGTTCTCGTTTTCTACGTCCGGTAACCACACGAGCGCCAAAGTTTATAACTTTCTGCACTCTATGCAAACGCTGAGCAGTACAGCTACCGTACACGCTTATGCAGTACCGCAGCACGGACAAAATCAGACTGCTGACGAGTGGTTTGATAGTACCAGTGGGTAGACGGTGCCGGGCATGGTGTAGTCCGATGAGCAGGCCGGTGCACTTACCAACCATCTGGTCAATGTGGTTTTCGAATGAAAGAGTTTTGTCCACAAATAGGCCTAAATTCTTTACTCTTTGACTTTCGGTTACTGTTGCACCGTTCACGGACAGAGTTACTGGGGGAAGATCGCGAAGAACTTGCCGAGTTCCTAAGACCAAAAGTTGGGTTTTTGCTGAATTTAGCTTCATCGAATTTTGAGTGAACCAATTATGGAGTGTGGCCAGCGCGCCTTCCATTTCTCGAATCATGTTCTGAAGGGTGTGTTTTTTTCCGGAAATGATGAGCTGGGTATCATCGGCATACTGTACAATTTTGACGCTAGTGTTTACATACAGATTGAGGTCATTGGAGAAGATGGAGTAGAGAAGGGGGCCTAAACAAGTACCTTGACGTTTATGACCTCGTTGGACCTTGAAGATATTGACCTAGGTCAATACAAATTGGTCATGATGTAATTCACCATAGCCCCCACCCACCCACCCCGAAACTGCGTTTTTCTACGCCTCTAGTTTCCGATATCTCAGGGGGGCCTACCAGGACCCCTCCAGTTCGCGTTAGTGCCAGACTCCTCTCCAGTGCGGGTGTTAACCCTCGCCCCGGTGGGGGTGTTTGAACAAACTCCCTCGGGTTTTTCCGACGGCACGAAAAAAAACGGCGGCGCGAAGCGCCGCCGTATTTGGCATACCTTATCCTTAATCAATTCCACAACTTAACCCAAAATCTTAAGGTTTATTCATCTCAGGTCAGGTCACCAGTGCAGGTCAAGTGACCTCACCTCCAAAGTTTTGAAGGTGGCATAAGTAAGAAATGGGTTAATCTATCGGATTGAAATTTAAACTACATAATGGGCCCACCAAGTGCTACAACATATATTCCGGTATTTTTTCAGATCGATGAAGGTCAGGTATGCATCATGCCCTCTCCATTGGAAATACATGGAAAAAAACAGAAATTGAACTGTATTTGTGTAGATGCAGCCTAAAATACCTTCATATTCTCCAAATCGTAGTATCCTGGGTCCCTTTCCAGGTTCATGTTGCAATTTTTACCTGTGACTTCTGAGAGGTCATCTGGGGCTATTTAAGCAGTTTTCAGACTTAGGTCAATAACTTTGCATGACATGATGATAAAGCTTTTATTTTGATAGCATTGTGTTTGGATTGCTATTGCGAGTCAATTAATATGCATATTGACTATGCTAGATTAAAAAGTGACCTTGACCTGACCTGAGGTCAGTTCATTTTTGTGTTTTGACCTAGTATGGTTGTGTTATACATCATTAGATTTGCAGTGACGAGAGGAAGCGAATGGTGCCCCAAGAATGATTCTAACTCAACGCTGTCACATGCTAGAGCCCAAAAACTTTACTCCAAATGTCATATTCTTTGAGCTGTCATGACTTCAATATTGACCTGAGCCCAAAAGTGACTTACATAGTTTCTTCATGAATTTGTATGAGCTATCCACTAGCACTTCGCGTTTTTTTTTTGCTATCCAATATAGGGGCCGAGTTCGAGGGGGTGTTCAAACACCCCCCACCAGTGCGAAGGTGGCTCGGAAGCCCACCGGGCGCGGGTTAAGGGGACCGCTGGCCAAAACAGGGGATGGCGATCAGAATAAGTCATCTCCGCCTATCGAGGGCTAACTGCTGTCTAAGAATTGACCCAAACTACAAAATGTTGGAGCAGAATCGGACAGTACCCACACTATCAACAAGGAGAGCTGGAAGAACTCGAGCAGGAGCGAGATTGAGCGAAGCAGATTGAAAAAAGACTATCGGTAAAGTTTTTGCCCAAGAGCAGGGTACATATCGGATGATCAGAATCCATAAAAACTACCAAGACAGGTCACCAATAAAATCGGACACGATAATTATACATTAAACCCTTGACCGGGTGGCAAGCACGAGCCACCTTCACCCGGGTGGGGGGGGGTAAAAAAAGACTCCCACGACCTCGAAAACTAAGAGAGCTAGAAAGAAGTGGAAAAACATCAGACAGTTCTTCGTAAATGATATCCAAATTATTTCGGCCATTTTTTCCGTCAGGTCAATATCAAGGTCGCCAGAGGTCAAAACCGGCAAAAAATTGCTGGTATGAAGTGTACTAAGAATACCTCCATTATCTTCGAAACTGAGATAGCTACAAACAGTTTGCGAACACCATTCGAAAGCGCTTGAATTAATTGCAGTGACATCAAACTTATTGTCAGGTCAAAGGGTAAGGCACTGCGGGTCACTAAACTCTGCCAATTTTAGTATATACCCTTTGGCCAAAATATCAAGCATGATCGATTTAGACGCGAGACATCCTATCTAAGAGGCAATATAGTGTTTCCATGGCCATCTGAAAGCTATCGAAAGCACGTATCGATAGTGGCTAGAAAATTTAGGTCAAGCCTGGGTAGCGGACAGTTAAGGTCACGGACGGTACGCTACCCATACTAAGGGATGTTTGCTTTTTTGGAAATAACTTCCAATACAAAACATGTTACAGACGTAACTTTGGAACCATTATAATCCTCTCGTTAATACGAATCGAATCATATATGATTTCAATATGCTATGTGAAATTAAGAATTTGACCTGACCTTAGGTCAACGATAAACCCGAAGTGACCTGGTATGGTAAAGGCGTACATCATTGGCCTCGCAGTATCAAAACAAGCACAATTATTTAAAAAAATACGTGCTATCATTTTTAGCTCAAATGTTATAAGATAACTTATTCAAAATTACTTATTTTACCTCAGATGACCTCGAGAAGGTTACGGGTTAAAATGTGCAGTCAACCTTAGTAATGGATTACAAATACACAATCTTAAAGCTTCTTCAGGAATATTCGAATACCGAAGCTTATTGGTGTACTCGGTGACCTTATTATGTGCTATGAGTCTCAATAGATTAATAGATTAAACATTCTCACTGGTGCCACTTTGAATGTGTTTAGGTGTGATCACTTGACCTGACCTGACATGACCTGGACGGGCGCTATATGACCTTGCCAGGCTGGTGCGCCCCTAAGCCAAAATAACTAACTGGACGTAAACTTTTCTGGAAATGTGCAAAAAGGACACAAAACCGCTATGCAAAGTACGTGGGCGCTGTAAGCCACCATTTTCCAGCCATCCTGGAAAAATTTAGGGCGGAGGGGGTAAAAAGACCCCATCAGGGCACAGGTTAACAACCGCACTGGAGAGGAGTCCGGCACTAACACACACTGGAGGGGGACCTGGTATCCCCCAAGATCTCGAAAAACGAGACTTAGGAAAACGCCGTGTGAGAGGGGTTGGGTGGGGACTGTGGTGATCTACATCATACCCAATTTTCATTGACCTTGGTCATCATCTCCAAGGTCAAATGAGGTAAAATCTTGGGCGTTCGGGGGATCTACTGGGGAATGCAGTAATTATGCAGGAAAAAAGACGAGAATAAGCTAAAGGCGGGCCAAAGTCATATAAGGAAGTTCACAAACAATATTTTCTAAAATTTTGGAGCCCACGTCATTCAATGTCATCGAACTATGCCGTCACAATATGGTATACTACCTATAACGTACACTATAACCAACACTATAGCAACTGTTTGACGGGAAATAAGGATTGGCATTTAACCATGTCCTTTGACCTTGGCATTTACATTGAATTACTTGAACCATGACGTCATATAATAAACGTCAGACTGGGTATCGTCATTTACCCGGAAGCACTGGGTCAATTACCTTGAAACTGCTGGTTTGACCTCGACCTTCATGTGACGTGACCTTGACATATCATCCCCTTCATATGGGTTATGACGTCACCACTCGGTATTCAAATGTAAGCGAACTGGTCCGACCGCGCGATTGTGGCGACCTCACAATGCAGGTCTGATTTTGAAAGCCCAGAAGCCAAAAAAGTTTTTGACCCATTTTCACAATTTCTTCACCGATCAACGCAACGTTAAATTCTCTCAAATGTTGTTAATTATCGGTTTTTGGCTACGAGCGGTTCACCGGCCACCTCTTAAAAATAGGTAGGGGTCTTGGAGACCCCCTCCAGTGCGCGTGTTAAGACAAACTTGCTGAGCATTGCAAATGCCCTTGATTTAATATATCGTTCGCCACAAAGTTTTCGTTTGTGAAGAAATGAACGCTTCCAGAATGGATTTCGGTTCGAATTCTGCTCAACTACGCATCAGGCCTAGACACCGCACAACGATGAGGAAACGGAGCCGCGGATGGAGGGGCTGCTTTTCGCTCAAGAGACGCTTATCTATCCGAAAACGGGAAGGCTTGGGGGCACACAAATATGAAACCAAGCATAATTGGATAGGTAATGAATAAAATACTGATGCTGCAGTTCGGATCCCATAAAAAGCTCCTGCCTTGCCGTTTTACTTGAAGGGGGAGCATCTTCACACAGAGGAACGTAGATATCGGTACATATTTTTCAAAGATCGGTGCTTTTTAAGTCAAGTGTTGCTAAAGGCTGGTGGCGGTCACATCCAGTAACTATACGGACTAAAAATAAAAATGATCAGCCACGCTTCCTTGGACGTCAATTTTTGGAAGTTTCCGACCCATCCCCCTCCCCCACGACATGGCGTCACTTTTCGGCGGACCCCTCTCCACGACATGGCGTCATTTTTTCGCGGACCCCTCTCCACGACATGGCGTCATTTTTTCGCGGACCCCTCTCCACGACATGGCGTCACTTTTCGGCGGACCCCTCTCCACGATATGGCGTCATTTTTTCGCGGACCCCCAATGTCATTACGTTACTTTTGGGCGAGCCCCTCTCATTTTTTTCATAAATTTTGTTCAAGTTGTTCCTGGTAAGGCTGCTGGAGTCGGAGTCTCACTAAAGTCATCAAGGGACTTGTCACGGAGACCCCGACCCCACCACCCGAACGAGCAACTCCCTCAATGGAGGGTTATTTAGAAGCCAAAGTTTAACGTCCCACAAAGCACAGGGACGGCCGCCCCGCTCAGGTCACCCTCTCACCAGTCAGTTGCCAGCCGACCTGTACGTCGGGTAAACTATTGAGCGCCGGAGCGTCTCAGGGGAACCGATCCCAAGCCTGGACATGCACTGCCACTGCATGCTTCTGAGCAGCGGGCCGGAGCCCAACGCTCTACCAACTGAGCTACCGGGGCGGCTCATTAAAGACATTCTTCTCCACTTGGACTGACGTTGGCGGTATGAGGCTGGGCCAACGATCAAACGTTTTGTTTACGTTCAGCCTCAGTCTTAGGTCTACCCGCACCACCTTCCCCGTCAAGACAAACGACTCAAAACTCGACAGCATAAAATCAATAAAAAAACACTGGCGACCAAAGCACATCAGTGATATGGCACACCCCTTTTGGCCACCCCACTCCTTCCTCCTCAGCAAGTGATGTCATTTAAGTTTAAGAGCAGCCCCTGGTGGAAAAAACCCAATCTAACACCCATCATTTTTAGTCTTCACATAACAGCCCAATTTGGCTGAGGAAAAACCAACAGAGTGGGCCCGCTATCAGTTTCGTGGGTTCTGTGAACAATCACTCTAAGCTATAGCGCCTTTCCGAATGCGCTGCAAAGGCGCTGCTCTACTGCTATCTCCACCGATTTAGGGGGAGGAGGGGGGCACCTCAATGGCGGTGCCAACCCCCATCATTGTCTGTCCACAGAGAGGGGCCGGTGCCCGTTCCACGGCCAGTGATTCATTGATAGTGCCTTTGTCTCCTATCAATCAAAGTGCAAACATCAGTAACTGCATTGTCAGATTCAGCAAAAAATCCTTACTTACCTGGTCTTTCCTTTTTCTGAAGAGCTGTCTGGTTCACACACTTCCTCCACATACTCAGAAGTGTCATACATTTTGTGGAGCTGGTAGTTGATGAATTTGATGATGGAGAACACAATGAATACTGATGTGCAGTAGACAGCCCAAACTGATGTTGATCTTGATGAGTACTGAAAAAGCAGTAAACCATTAAAAAAACAAACTTACAAATTCCATAATGCCTTATCAAATGTAAAACCTTGCAAAATAAATAGTTTGATCTTCACTACCCAGCTTAAAAGGACATCATCGTTTCTTTATTGGTTGAATCAAAGGATTGTAAAAAGTTGCTTTAGAAGTCCTCTTCCTTTTTGCAGTCAGCCCATAGATGGCTCCTGGTCTAGATTTATATTCAACTTTATCAGGTCCTTACACTATCATTGGCAGATGCAGGGGGGGCATTCGGCCATGCCCCCCCAAAGTGCTGGAGGGGGCCAAACTATCTTTAGGCCCCCAAAACGCTGGATAAATTTTTTAAAAAGGTGTTTACACTAGGTCTGTAGAGCAAAAAATATTTGCTCCCCCTCCCCAGGAGAGCGATCATGCACTTCAAGATTGTGGTGTACAATTCACTTTTTTACACTGCAATATGCTACTTCTATGTGGCTAATGTAAGTTTAACCTTTATGAAACAGGGCCAGGTAAGTAACGCAAGTGAGCTGAAATAATGTACCCTGAGTATTACACAGCACTTAGCCCTTGACCAGTATATTTAAGAAATCAAAATCAGCATAAAATGCTTACCATGGTGATGAGAAATGGAGCGCACAACAGTAGAATCCAGAAGTAAAGTTGGATGGTATTGATGATCGCATTTTGATGAGGATCGTAGAACCATCCTCCTGTTATTGATGTCCACAGCACATGACGGAAAACCTCAATACTTTGTGAGGACATCTTAGTAAAGATAAATCTTGAGCTGAATGCTTCTACACCAGCATTGGCACAGAATCGCAGATAGGCACTGCAATAAAAATTGCAATTCTTGGTTTCCTAGAAAGTGTCATGGGGCTTTTAGTTTTAGGCTCGCACACTAAAAAATATTCAGAAAAAGCCAGCACTCGGATAGTGCATCTCAGGTCAATATTTCTTTAATGTGACTATTTCTTCCATTCATTACAATCATGTACCCACAGATCTTTTTCTCGCAGCACAAGCACAGGATACACACCACGAACGAACGTACTACGACCCATTAGATACTTCTCTAGAATTCTGGGGGTCTTGAAGGTTTCATTTCTGGTCCTGACCAGGGGGTGCGCTCCGGCCTTTCAGCATTGGCGGAAAGTGGCAACCGTTTGGCGACCTCTGACGGCTGCGATGACGTCAGGTCAACCATGCAACAGCACGGCTCCATGATAAGTGGGCGGGAATTAGGACTTGGGTGGGATTTTTGTGTGTTCTCTTGCACTATCCGTGGGAGTAGGGCCATGAAATTTAGTTTTTCTGGTAGAGAAATGACTGGAAAATAAGTTCAGTCACAAAGATTTGGGATTTTTGATGTAGCTTTAAAGTAATTGTGTGTTGAATGGAGCGTTACGAATCTGGCGCAGGAATATTTATTACCCCGAATACAGGAGTACACCTAAGGTAATAGAGTAAATAGCACCTATTTATGTACTATTAGGTTCTACACCTTAGGTAATAGAGTAAATTGCACCTACTTATTTCTGTGTCTGGCTTAGCAATGCTTCTTGTTGTCTGGCATGCTGTTTTTTGCTCCTTGCAGAATTATAGTGTTTTGTGCAGTCCCTATTGTTCCTTTTTGTGGTCCTTTAAAACCATTTGTATGATTTGTCCTACATTTGTAAAAGACTTTCATTTGCTGCTTGATGGACCAACCCAGATAGAGCTGAGAATCAGGATGCAACAACTGGTTATCCCAACACTGGCTTGGATATAGATAGATTGGATGGATATGGATAGGGCCTTGGACATTGACGTTTAGGAATAGTCTTTTATCTCGGTTTTTGGCTACATTTCTAGTGCCCCATTGATATCTCCTTTTGCTCCATTCACTCAAATGTACAATTTTTCTTTAAAAAATAGTTGTTATTCTTTGTACAAGCTTGTTTCTTTCATGTATTTAATAATAGTTTTGTTTCCTGAATGTTGTGTACTGAATAGTTTTTGTTAAGGTTTAGTATAATTTTTTATTAACAAAGCAAGCTTTACTCTCAATGGACTACTCTTATTTCTCTTTGCAGTGTAAGGAAAATATTAAATGTCCACTGCCATGTGCTGCCAGACCTGGCTCGATATGGATAGATGCAATCAGATTGAAACTTTGGTTTCCATTGCTTAAAGCTTTATCCATATTGTAAATGCATCCAGATCAATCATGCAATCCTGATCAGCATTGTGCATGGAAGCAGGGTCTTTGTTAATCCGTGCAACTGGACAGGGAGTATCAACTGGGTTCAACTATGAAGTCCTTGGGGAGCAGACACTCTATGGGTGTGCCCTAATTTTATTGTTGTAAATACTGACTATTTGCACCAATTGTGAATGTTAGCAGACTACCAATAAGGTTGTTGCAAGATATGAAGTGGTCTTTTTAACACATTTGGATACTCCTGTTGTAAATTTATGATTTTTTAAAAATATGGTATTAAAGACATTTTGCTAATAATTATTCCAAAACTTTGTATGGTAGTTTGAACGATTTGCACGGGTAAGGGCTTGACTCTCATTTCATTTCAATTTTCCACCCACTGATTATATTTTCCCTGGTGGCTTTTACAGCTAGCACCCCAGTGGAAAGCCAGTTGTGGGGCACTGCAAAGAATATTCAGTGATGGCTAAATCCTCTAAATATGAGAGTGAAGAAAGAACATTTTAAAAATTTGGTAAAGCTCTCTTTGCCATTTTCCTAAACAAATAACGATGCAGAAAATCGTCCTGGTGATAAAACAGTTGGCAGAAAAATAGTCTGCAAAACCAAAGCTCACATTTCCGTCAGCTGTCCTGAAAGAATTTTCAGGGATAGCTATGGCACCCTGGTGCTAGGTGGGCCCCATGGGTGATCAGGGTGGCCACTGATGTGAATTGTAGGTGGTATTATGCCTGAATTATGTTTATATTGTCCGTCAATCATTATTTTTAGAATTTTGAAAAAATAGTTATTCCCTTTAAGGACCTTGTAGTTTTTGAAAATACAATTCACAAATAAATTCCAGGTACTTCTAGCCTGTGTGGCACAATATATTAGCTTAATCATTTCTGGAGCACTTTCCAATTTCAGTAATACTGCTACTATTTGCAAATTAAAATTTACAAACTCTATATAGAAGGCTTCAAACTCTAACCAAAGAAGGCTTCAGCTGAATGAAATTTTATCATTATGCCATCGATATTTTAACTGAAAATAATAAAAATGCTTTAATAAGCTTTTGTCATGAGGTGGTCCAGGGTATATTTTAAGGAATTGGGACTGGTGGGCATTCGGCTGAAAAGGGCACAAATTCCCACTAAAAGGGCACTCTTAGAGCATCAGATGACTGGTGAGTGGTGGGCGCTGGGCCGTCCAGGGCCGTTCACTGGTGGACATAGCATGGGGACTGGTGGGCAAAATGCCCACCACTTTGTAGCTTAAAATATGCCCTGAGGTGGTCCCAGTTGGGACACTTTACTATTGAAAAGCTATAAGTAGTTCTAGCTCCATCTCGTTGATTTTTATTTTGGTGTTCATGATTGTCTGAAGAGCCTTTTCAGTGGTTTTCATTAGATACGCTTGTGTTGTTTGTGCTTTGTTCTGCTCTATTTTGAATTGCTCTGTTGAACTTGCTCAGAAGTAGTCATTGTAAGCCAATAAGTTCAAGAACATGAGTGACCGATCTGCCATTTAGTCTTTTAATTGTATTTCTTATCTGACATTCACTGAAGGTACTACTTGGAACTGCTCGCTGAAATTGTGCTCAGACAATTGAACAACACATATTATTTGAGTCATATTTTCATAACTGTCCATGTTAATAAATATATATGCAAAATTCCAGCATCCAACAACAATAATTCCAACATGCAAACAATTTTCAAAATGCACTCCTTACCATTCAGAAGAATTCAATTGGTAGGATTACGAGGCAGCTCAGTCATCACCACTGCTCCAGTCTTCTTCTTACTGACGTTAATCTCTCTTTCTCTCACTAGGTGCGAGGCTGCAGGGTAGGACATCGGGGTACCTACGGATCCTGGGCCGACACAGAGCTCGGTAATAATTATCTCTGCTCTCAGTTTTGTCCACACCGTGTCCATAAGCAGCAGATTGCGAAGAAATTGGAAGCTCTCCACGTTCGAACTAGTGATCTGAGTGGCTAGTGACAAGATTACAGACGGACAGCTGTGCTCTCGCTACCGTGCCAAGATATTCTACTTGTGCTCGGCCGTGGTAAACTATGAAACGGACTGCATCACCATCTTCTTAGACGCCAAGTCAGCAACCGCAGCTTCGTGCTGCGCTGTTTAATGGTGGTAGCATTCCAGTACTGCTTGTTTATGTAATGAACTTTCTCTCCCTGCAATATTGTGGGTAATGCGTGAGCCGACTCCCTGGATGGGGGAATCCGCTGCTTTCCCGCTGTGCCATCCTGGTCGATGCCCACACTTTCGTCCGAATCGCAACACAGATAAGCTGAGGTGAGGAGTGCGTAGTGCCTGGTTGGTGTCGTTATCGTCGGTTCGACGCCGTTCGCCTTTACACTCGGTTTATGGACGCAAACTGAGTATGATGGTGATGCCTGCTCTGTTGCGAGTAAACTTCTCGTTCGTTGGGGAAGAAGAGGCGAGAGTTGTGACAAGACAATTGCCCGCACCTTCATCGACAACTGATGGCAACGCATCTCCTCAATTCTTTGAGCATCCAACAGTCTACGGTAAAGAATTTCGCCGTGCTGCAGTAACCTTCCTTCTCATCCGACCTGGCTTTGTGTTATTTTCTCTCAGTCACGGTCAAACGTGGAAGAAACTACAATGACCGTGAAGTCGAAGTGTCCGCAAAAATTCAGGGTGTGCAAAGACACTCTTACGAAAATGTCGGGGAAAGTGTGCTGAACTCATGAGGGTGATGCAAAGTGATACTCTTCAGTTTGTACATTGAACATGACGCTGTGACGCTAATCGTTCAGCTTATCTGAAACACCTCTTAAGAGTTATTGGTACCTGCATCAAATTTTATCCAAGAAGTGTCCTTTTTCCTGCGATATTTATTAAAGAAATAATTGGGCGCGTAAAATACTAGTTCCTGCATAATATCGCAGAGGTGTGGATTGGTATGTCCGTGGGACAACTCAAGTGCAACCTGCAAGCGGTGTTAAAAATGTCCCTGAAGTCTGTGTTTTCATTTTCTAATGTCTTGAACTTGGTTCGAGGCAGTCCAATAGATTCGTGGACCACAGACCTCATTATATATAGATCACATGCTTCATTCTATACTTTCTCTTTTAATATCAGGGTACTAATATGTTTCCAAATTTGGGCACATCAATCTTCGTAAAAAACTTTCCCGTGCTGTAGTGATATACCTTCAGAAATAGCTAGTCATGTCGTATCCATTGCCGACGAATAGTCACCGTACGCACTTATTGAATATATATCACTTGTTAAGTTAACAAATGACTATTTTATGTGAGTTTCTTCCCGCTGAAGCAGTATTGAACGGAAACCACGAAACGAAGTAGCGGAATACCGTCTCCGGCCGATGGTGCTATCTTTGACGAGATCGTTGATGCAGTGGACGTCAGCGCCGAATGGAGGCATGGGGGACAACGGTGCACTGCGTCTCTTTGATATATCTGAAGACGCTAACTTGCATGAACAGACCAGACAAAAAAATTATAATAAGAGCTTAATATATTTATTTCAACCAACAACTCATGCTTGAACAACAAACGGGCAATGTACCATGGGAAATGTTGCTCTTAGTTCACAGCCTAAATTGTACAGACGACAATAGTAGGCTGAATGTGATCTCTTCTTCAGTTACGAAAACGTTCTTGCAGGCTTTGTTTGCCAACTCAAATGTCAGTTACGCATTGCCTCCTAAGCATGCCAGTAGCGAAGACTTCCTGAAAGAGCAAGTAAACATTACCGCTTATTCAAAGCGGCGGGTAGACATAACAGCAGACAATCAACATTCATTTAAATGTGTTTCGTTCTAAGTGGGCTTTAAAATTGGCAAAGAATCAGTAAACTTCAGGTTTCCTGTCTGCCTACAAGAATGAAACGGGCAAATTCCAAAAGCGTAACAATTGACGTTGCTTGGATAAGGAAAATTGCATTAAATTATCGAGAGAAGAACATACCCGGAGAAAACTGCTGCAGTCATTGTACAAGACTATTTGCAGACCCCTTTAGACAAGATTATCAACCATCTAAGATTATATTACCATTTTCATCCATACCATCTAAGCAAAGGCAGAAAGAGGATGGTTGAGTGAGGCTGTGGGTTGAATCAAGATTGAATCGTGCCATCAGCCATAGGCATTTTTCAGCGAATTCATATAAAGTTAAAGTAATGTAATAATGATTTCTGCTAATACCTGCTTGATATTTGAGTAATTCATGAAAGAGCTGGCAGAGCTGGATCCAGGACTGTCAATTGGGGGAGGGGGCGCCATCCGGACCAGGGGCGCAAGTTTTAACCGGAAAAACCTATCGGGTGGGCGCCAATCTATCAGTGGGCACCCGATTTTCGCATCGAAGGAACGACATTTTAAAGGGGCACCATCAACCTTTCAGGTGGAAGGGGGCATCTACCTTTTTAGGGGCGACGAGGGTCGATCGGTATGACACCTGCCCCCCCTCCCCATCCCCTGGATCCAAATATGAGAGCTGGCCAATAATTTTCAACGAGAAGCAAAGACCAGAACAGAATGCCACCTTTTGGGGAGGCTACACAAACCTCCGCACATATTTAAATTCTCGATGGATCTAGCAGCAAATAAGGAGGTAGAAACACAAGAGGAAAACCTATGTGAATGTTTTTCATGACATGGCTGGACAAACTCCTTATATATTACACAGAAATCGTGCAAAACAACCATGGTCTGTGCTCCTGTCTTTTACACAGGAAATTAACTCTTTTCACTGCTCTATCGTTTTAACTTCCATGCCACCATTGTAGTTTTAGTTCATATTTCAGCTTCCCTGGAGTCTATAAGTAAGCAAAATGACAAAATGTACATAGAACAAGAAAAACCAACAAACAACCTAAAGTTTTGTTCTAAAGAAAGCAGACTAAAGGGTTTAAAGGCAAAAGGCAGTAACATGCTTCAACAGTATCCAAGGTTCAAGCCTCACTCAGTTTGGAATAGGTACTTCAAAGAATGCAGCATTAGCTTCATTACTGTTGACCCAGGTTCAAATACCAAGCGATAACAGTAAGGATTTCCTTATCCTTTTGAAAGTTGGTAGCACCATTACTTCAGCGGTTGGTTTGTTGCAAAGCACAAAAGCTTCTTCTTAAACAGGCTTTTGGGTATGCTGAGGCTGAAATTTAAAATCATTTAAAATTACCAGCAGCATTTCCTCCTCACCATACACAAAGTAACATCAAGACAAAGAAGGAGCAAATTTGAATTTGAACTTAGTAATTGAAAAAGTGGGTAACTTTTTGAAGAACCTATTTCAGCACGTGACCTCTCCACCCAGTGTGCAAAGTATGGCATTTTCAACGAGATCTCGTCGGTGCGAATTCCCTTGGAGACAGGAGCGAGTAGTGCGAATCTTATCAACCTGGTACAAATTTTTTAGACTGGTGTGAGGAAGTTGACAGTTAAACTAAACAAATAATGGCTGAATGGTTATTAAGACACAGGAGGGGGCCTTGTAAAAAGTCCTTAACTACTTAATAAGAGAGGTAGTATTGCATTGTGTGGGTTGCAATGTGTGCATTTTTCTCCCTGGTATATGACAGATTGGTGCGATTTTTTGGAGGCTGGTGGTGCGATAATTTTAGATTGGTAGGGTGACTTGTCTGGCCTGCTGCCATCCTTTGCAGAGTGGCTCGCCACTGTGCAAGAGAAAATGGGGTATCTCCCATTGCCAATGCATTGAGATACCCTTTTAGCACTGCAACACTGCTCTTATTAACACAAAATACTATGAATGCCCATGCCAACACATGCATCCATGGCAAAGCATGGCTGATGCATGCCTATGTGGCGGGACAGCACAATTCCAATACATAACAAATTCCGACAACTTCCAAGTACAACATCCAATTCAGCACTGCTCATTCAACATGTACGGACACTCAGTCCAAAAATGGATGTTTTGTTTTATATTTGAAGTTGTATTGAATGTGCATTTTGCTTGGGTTTAAGGGCAGCACCCATTATAGCCATGGCTTGCCCATGTATGTATTGCATACATGAATAGAAGTGTAGTATAAGTACAATACAGCTTGTACTATGACCAGATTTGCTGGGTGATATAAAACTAACAGATAATAATCAGGTAATTGAGGAAATATCAGTTAATCACATAGAAAGGACAGGTCAAAATAAATAAAGCACACATAAATAAATGGCAATAGGCTCACAGGGAAAGCTTAATATTCTGATACGAAAAATCATACATTTCTTCTGCTAAATCTCGATTGGGCCTGTAACTTCAGGTCCACAGAATGTAAAAATCACCATCCCATCCTACTGGCACATTAAATACGATTTCCAGGCTTCCAAAAAGGCTAAAAACTCCTCGCATAGTATCAAACTCGAACGCGCCACTTACGCACCCCGAATTTAAACAGGTATTAGTGACAAACTATGATGCAAAATTGTCATTTTCTATGCTGGACATATTCCTCAATCACTTCTCTATCCAGAAAACCATGTTACAATACCACCCCTACCCCGCATCTACTCACCACAGCCCATAACAAATCTCCATCTCACCTCCCCCATGCTATCTGGATGGGGAGTTTCGGTTTGTTTGGTTGACATTTCGTCATCACTCGACAATAACAAAAATGACCTTGAAAACAAGCGGTTGCCATGTTTTGGAGGCGGAGCGTTCTACCTTCTCTCTCTAGGGCCTTGGTCCTGACAGTTTTTGGCAGCAGAATTTAACATGTAATTCCAACGGGACTGTTTGCAGGGGTTTGGGGCACGGGCCAGTGGGAAAATTTAAGTGGTGCTTAAGGTTATATCTTTTATTATTGATACGTAAAATTGGTCAGGCTATCTTCTGGATGCAGTTTTTAGTCCCTGACATGCTTTTATAACAAGGAAAAGTCTCAATGAATTTCATGCTAATTCCTTCAGAATTCTGTTTCGAACTTTTCGTTGAACAAATCAAAATGCAGTATTTTACCTTTTGCTACAAGAATCAAAGGTATTTTGAACAGAACCCTCCAAAATACTACCATATCTGCAACATGCTGCCAAATCAGACAGTCAGCTGGCTGTCATGTCCGGAACCGTATCTATAGAAGCATTCACATCGGCCTGATAGTGACGTCATATTACGCGGCATTTGTTTCTGGGGTGATGCGCCATCAATCGCCGAAGAAGCGCCCCATATATTTAGCGTTGAAAGTGAGGAGAAGACGTGGGTTGCTAAGGCGGAGTTTAGGCATTTGCGTGATTGGTGAGAAGGTTTTAGGATTGTATTTGTTCATTTTAAGGATGCCGTCTTGTTATGCATATGGCTGTGCAAACAGCAACAAGAAAGAGAGCTGCAAAAATATCAATTTCTACCGTATACCTTCTGCAACGCGGGAGCCGGCTCGCCGCGTATTGTGGCTTCAAGCGATCCAACGCTTGGGAGAGCCGTATGGAGATGCCCGCATATGTTCAGCACATTTTGTATCAGGTTTGTACAAAGTGTAAATATAAATTTAGCTGGGATTCGTTCTTGGTATATTCATTCAATATGATTAAGAACTCTGTGTACAGAATGTGATTGAACATGTCCATTCAGCCATGAAATCCAGTTTAGGGTTGTTGGGCAGCTTATGTATGTTTCTTTAGCTTCTAAGTGCATTATTTCCATCCTTCAGTGTTATCTTGCACATCAATATATGAAGATGGATGGTTAACTTGATCCAATTTTTATCAGTATAAGGTTTTTTTGTACGAAGAGTCCATTGCTACTTCCCTGGCTCTAATTGGTGGCATGTTATTTTATGGAAACGTTTTTTAAGTACCTAGATAGCTAATAGCTTCAAAGCCGTGTCCGAAAGTCAGTTGGAAAGCAGAAATTAAAATGATTTATTTTGTTGGGAAACTGGTCAAAGCTAAAGATTAAAAAGTTTCAAAACTTGGTTCCGATATGTATGGGGCATACTCCCCTGGTTGGCCCCCTTGTGTCATGACTGCTAGTCTGGGTAGACCCAGGTGGATAAAATCAAACATTGAAGAGAACTTACTACTTTGCTGAACCTTTAAAAAGGTCAATTTATGACAAAATAGGTCTCATCATGAGCAATGTTTTAGGGTGATTCGACAGAGAGTCATATTGCTCCCAACAAATTAGTTCTCAAGAGGGGATATCACATTTTGTGTTACCTTCAATCTTTTGAAACAAAAACGCAACCTCTTGTCTTGCTATGCTGGGTCAGCCCAAGCATTGTGTGAAATTGTGAATTTGGCAGCTTGCTAAGGCATGCAGCATGTCAGCTTGTGTGGTCATGCCATTTGTTATAAGTTGTCACTTGATGTGCCAGCAGATTGAAAGCGAGATGCAATAGTGAAATTATTCAATACTTCACATGCCAATATACAGACTTTTTGATAACTTCTTGTTTACATTTTGTTTCAGGTGCTCCATCCAAGGCATCAGAGAAGGAAAACCCAGATTACGTACCATCAATTTTTGACTTTCCGGCCAGCCACTCAAAGCAGCGTTGGGATAGTGCCCAAAGGCTCAAGAGATACGAGAGATCGAAATCTAGACGTCCTCTGGCTTGTGTTGGGACAGAAATTGATGAAGAACGTGCTGGCATCATTGAAATCATAAATGAAAGCGAAGATGAAAGCTCAAGTGATGAGACTCAGACTGGTCATCCCTCTGGGCCAACGTGCACAGATGCTGACATCCATACGGGACCGACGATAACTAAAGGTAAGGTTCGGTTGAAATGCAAGGGATAATTGATGTTTTTTCTGTAGCATGGCCTTGTGTGACCTCATTATTAACATTACCTGAGATTCAGATGAAATACCTGTATTGACCTTCACGAGAGCCTCTCCCGTGTTTTTCTAGATATCAGGGGAAAACCAAAAGTGAGGGTCCGATCGGACTCCCTTCAGGCAATTGTTTTCCTCGGCAGGCAGCCGGAGCCGCAAAGATATACTGTGAAGGCTTTATTTGTTTGGTACCGAAATTGTCCATATTTGCACTTTGGGATGACGTCCTTTATTCACTTACAGATGCAGCCACCCAGACTAATGAAAGCGACCACCTCCGTGTCATCGTAGACATGCTGATGACGGAAAATGCCACCCTCAAAGCGGAGGTACGCCGGCTGGAGGAACAGCTGACGACACTCCACGATACTTCAAACGTTTTTGAAGACATGAAAACGGATGAGAAGAAGCTGATCTTCTACTGTGGCCTGCCATCTCTGTCTTCCTTCATGCTCTTACTGCGCCTGTTGACTGTCGCTGGTTTCCTTAAGTTTCGGAACCTGTCAGCTGAGAACACGCTTCTTATGATTCTCATGAAGCTGAAGTTAGGACTGACTAACAGAGATATTGGATATCGTTTCCGTGTCAGCCCTGCCTACGTCAGTGCTGTTTTGAGTAGCAGACTGACATACCTCGCAGCGGTTTCTCGCCAGCTGATCGTGTGGCCTTCACAAGAGGCTATATTTGCGAACATGCCTACGTGTTTTACACTGTGCTCGGGGAACCTGAGGTGGACTCGTGTTATCCTGGACTGCTTTGAGATCAGAACTGAACGGCCAAAATCGCTGGTTCCCCGAGCAAAACTGTGGAGTAACTATAAGGCGCATAGCACCGTCAAAATTCTCATTGGCATCTCTCCTGCAGGTGCAGTGACTTTCGTGTCAGATGCTTGGGGTGGAAGGGCGACCGACAAAATGATTACGCTTGAAAGTGACCTGATGCATCTGCTCGATTCCTATGACGTGGTCCTAGCTGATCGGGGTTTTCTTGTTAGGGAAGAACTGGCTGTCCATAACATTATTGTCGTAACTCCTCATTTCACCAAAGGTAAGAAGCAGCTGACGCGACGCGAAGTCCAAGAATCACGCCGTATCTCGCGGGTGAGGATCCACGTAGAACGTGTTATAGGTAGGATAAGACGGAACTTTCGGATACTCAATGGCGTACTTCCGCTGGCACTTGTGCCTCAAATAGACAACATTATCGCGACGTGCTGCGGACTAGTGAACCTTCACAAAGGGATCGTGGCGTAGAAGGATCAGCGAAGTATGTGGTGCACATTTCACTTGTGTATCTGTGTTGTTACGAAATAGGGAGACTTGTGTCTCAAGGGTGCTTGATAATACATCAAACAAGTGCACAATACGCGAGTATTTATTGTCTTTATAGGATTAAGTGTGGTGCTGGTGTATACTAGAAACCATGTCCGACAAAGAAGTACGCATGCATCAAAAGTACGCACATTAGTATACAAAACGTAAGGGCCAAAACCCGTATCAGAGGGATAGGGTGCTCAGCGGACTAACATCGAGGTGGCCCGGGACAGCACAGGGGTCACAACGAAAAAGCTTCAGCTTTCCTTCATGCTTGAATCCTATTAACATCCAAGGATGAAACACGTGTGACAAAAAGAAATCCAGTTGGCTGCTTTCGCCAACCATCGACACCCGAAATGTGTGGACAAGACGCCCCTATGCAACGCTTATCTTGAAAGCAGAGCTGGCAACACCTCTTCAACATAATAGTGTTTCAAAGAAGCCAGCATTCTCTTTACAAAGGCATCATCTCGCTCGACTACTACCAGAAGAGTCCCTTTCTCTGTGTACACTCCAAATACACATTCCGTGACATCACATAGAAACATCTGGCCCTGTACCTGAGCATAGTACTTATGCGTTTTCCGGATCTGCCTGTCTCCATCAAGATATGGAACAGTATCTGGATCGCTGTCCCTCATTGAATATGGGCACTTTACCTCTACTACCTGCTTTTCCGGGCACGTCGGGCACGCACACGTCATGATGGCGTCTGGCGACGCACCTAAGTATGGAAGCTCTTTTCTTACTACAAGGCCAACCTTCTCCAGCTTAACATCCACATGTTGCTGGCTCATACCGGTCACTGCATGCTGACATGCAATGGGCTCGTTGTTTCTGCCCCATTCCAAGGCTTTGGGACCACCCTTTCCAAGCGACGCACTCCCTTTGGAGCAAATCCTGTTAAGGAGTGAGGGATTTGCTCGCCCTGATGACATGTGGGCCATCACATCTCCGAACAGGCTTGCAGTTAAGCGACCATGGCAGTGTGCATACCACAGCTGGTCTTGACTCTGGTTGCGAGTTCGCTGCTCTAAAGCTTTGAGAGTGTTTTCAGCGAACATGCTCGGAAGTTTCTCTACAAACTGTGTGCAGAACTGCCTGTCTACACTTTCACCTCGCCTAACTCGGCTGAGAATGCAGGCCCTGATGAGAGTCATTGGCATGCGAGTCATTTGACATGATGAGAGTCATTGCCGCCCCGGTGGGTCGCTGTGGGCTGTCGGTCGGGCGGGCTGAGTCTCCGTCTCGCCCGACCTCGGCCGGCGCCTCCGCTCTTCGTCCGACCTGAATTGGTGCCGTTCGGCCGCCGGTGCGCGGCGGCGTCGCCCCGGTGGCCCGCTGGGGTCCGTTCGACCTGCCGGGTTGTGTCCCTGACCTGCGTGGCCTCAGCCAACTGATCTGTATTTGTCCCCGTATGTGCTCTTTACCGCTGCTGCGTGTGTCTTCAATGTATTTGCCTCCATGTTTTATTTTGTGACTCGTAACCACGAGTAGCTGCCTCCCGGCGTAGCTTAGGGGCCCCGCGCCGGGGGAGCATACGGTTTTTACATGGAAGTAGGAGTGTACGATGAGGTGCCATGTTCCAAATATACGTGTATGGATCTATCTGCTGGCATCACATCTGTGACAGGGGTTTCACTGACAGAAGTCATAAAGACTGACCCACTTTGACTGGAAAATTTCTTAAGTTCACTCCTGATCTGTGCCTCTTGACAGCTGTCAAGAGCCATGGCCTCATGAATGGCACGCTTTTTTCTTGTCCCAGTCCCTTCGGCCAACTGCATGTCCTTAATCTTGGAAGCAGTCACATTCTTTCGGAACACTTTGTTCCATTCACAGGCCTTGCTGGTGGATGCACCTTTGTTCAGACCCAATACGACAGCAGCCTGAGTCTTGAACAGGATAGCTGCAACATGAGAGCATGTCTCGTCCAACCTGCAAGACACAATTATAACATGTTGTCAGAACTTGGATTCATCATGTCATAAGGCATTCTTAGGAGTATTTTTATTACTTTATATTTGTATATTTTAAGGTGATCACCATTTACTTATCTTAAAATACTGGAAGTTTATTAGAGCCTCTACAATGGCTTAGATTACATGGCCAAAATGTGATCTGAATAGCATTTGCCAAGGCATTTGAAATCTTAAGGTCTGGTCCAGACATTCTTGGAAAAATTTAAGAGCTTTTGGTGTCAGATGTTTTGTCAGAAAATACCTACCGGCCTTGCAAAAATATGTACCTCAGAAAATGACTTACAAAATGTAATAAATGTCCTACTCTTGCCTGATTTACAATTCTGAATAACTTGCCATACTACTTTGTATCATTTATTTCAGGAAATTGTTTTTAACAAAACACATGGCACCAAAACTCTCAGTATTTTGCAAGACATTAGGGACACAACTCTATGCTATTGGGTAACTAGTCTACGACGCCAAAACATTGGTGTTTCAAGATATCAAAAAGATGCTAGCTCGAAAACACATCAAAATCTAAATGCTTAAAAGTCTAACAAAATAAAAATTGGCCCCCTCATTTAAACCTCTAGAAGCGCAAGGATACAAGAAAAACCAGGCCCGCTAGGGTAAGAGTAAGTAATTTATGTTTGGTATCTAATTATTTATAATTAAAAAATATCCTTGAGATACTGAAAATCATACAAAAATCTTACATGATCCAAGCCCGTTAAGGCACTATTCTAATCCTTACCCTGCCATGCATGAGCAGTGTCCAGTAACAACTTCTCCAGTGTCTTTACAGAGGACCCAGGACACATATGGTTGTGACTTCTGCCCGACTCTCTGGCTTGGTAGAACATTGGCTTTCATGCATACAAGCTTCGTAGTTGAAGTTGAAAGCCGAGCAGTCTTCAGCTCCTGCACAAAGCCACTTAGAAAGTAGTTGTATGCATCCAACGACTTGTAGACCTTCATTTCTTCATTTTTGTACAGCCCAGACCGCAAAACAAAATAGACGTATATGTCTGGAAATGTCACATTAGGCAGAAAAGACAGGTCACTTTTCCACTCTTCAGCTGGCACCTGATAATACGGGTCTGGCAGTCGCACACCATCCACGATCAGCTTCTGATTATATCGTTCAGCATCTGCAATGCTGATGGGCTCAATCAAGTTTTTTCTTCGTTCTATCCATCGATTTTCCTGTCAGATAGATCCATACAGTATATTTGCAGTAAGCGATACATAAAAACATACAGGCACCGAAACGCGCAACCATGATACCCCCGGCGCGGGGCTCCCTAAATAACGCCGGGGATATCGGCGCGGTACAGGTAGGTGCTAAGAATGCCACTGGCAGGGTGTAACGCAATTAAATTAAAACACTACACATACACAGCCAATAAAACAAAAACACATACGTCAGCGTCGTAAAATCACAGACAGTAGGCGCCCAGCCACCACTCAACCAGCCCGCCCGGCGACGAGGCAGCAGGGCGCACCGGCGGGCGTCAACGCGGCCGATGACGGTGGCGGCAGAGCGCGAACGGTCCGGGAGAGTGCCGGACGTCGGTCAGGCGAACAGGCGCGGCGGCAGGTGATCGGGCCTCAGAGCGCGTCCGCCCGAGGCGGGGCCGCGCAGCGCGCCCGCGGTTGGCCGGTCAGGCGATCAGTCCCCGGGCGCCAGCCCGCAGAGCGCTCCTGCGGGGGCTAGGTGAAGCGGGTAGCTGGGCCAAGCGCGCAGGCGGACGCCCCGACGCAGCACGCGCCAGCGGACGGCCGGCGGACAGCCAGCCCCAGCGCGCCCCGGCGGGAGGCCGGGCGCACGGGCGTCAGGGCATGATGTGTTCCCGGCGAACCAGAGGCGAGGATGTCGCCCACCGGCAAGGCGACCACGGAGGGCCGGCGGCGCGCTCTACTCCCCGGGACCGAGCACCACGGTTTCACCGCCCCGGGGTAGCAAAAGCACGCCGCCATGGATGCCGCAGACCGGAGAATGCGCCGCAACCCGCCCGGCGCGCACCCCCACCACGGGCCAGCGGCGCACCCACGGCGCCACTCCCAATCAGCCGTCGCCAGGTCCTGAAATAGTGTTTTTTATTTGTTAGAATTTGGGAAGGGAGTGGATATTATTTTTTTATAGCACTACAGATGTCGTGGAGAGATTTGAGGGCGCGTGGTAAGTTCGAGGAAATGATAGGTGTACAGGTGCCGGAGGCAGGCCTGTGTGGTACCTTACTGCCAAATCAAAGATTACAGCGCTTTTTTTACTCATGCTTATTTTTACTTGCTTGTATTACTTTTTGTACTTTACTTATGCGAAGAGACGAATAGTGACAAAAGCTGGTGCATAATATGTTTATTTTAACGGTTTACAATGATACAATTAGGGATACAAAGATACCAATAAGAGGGTTTACGATATTCAATATTTGTCTAGGTAAAGTTTTGTAATCACTGTCCTGAAAAACGCTTTACTTTGTGGGATATCATCCAGTCTTCTGATTTTAGGGGTAATCACATTATTCCAGGTTCGTGGGGCCGCAATGAATAAAGAAAATTTCCTGTACATGGTTGAGGCGAAGGGGACCTGAAAGTGTTGGGTTCGTCTTATATCAGGGAGAAGGGGATTTGGGTTAGTTGTATTGATCCTTTCACTGAGGGGGCACGGTAAAGTCTGGTTGAGATGGCTATGGAGGAGTTTTAATTGGGCTACTTCCGTCAGATCTTCAATTTTCATGATTTTGTATTTTTTAAATATGGGACTGGTGTGAGCAAGGGGCTCAGATTGATCTATCAAACGGACAAT
This sequence comes from Lepas anatifera, assembly GCA_034440635.1. Taxonomy (NCBI): domain Eukaryota; kingdom Metazoa; phylum Arthropoda; class Thecostraca; family Lepadidae; genus Lepas; species Lepas anatifera. Next base: position 32,675 of record JAOTON010001773.1, on the reverse strand, counting down.
TTTTTTCTGTAGCATCATCAGCTTATTTAAATGATATTTGAATGTGCTCCCCCAAATTGGAAGGCAGTAATTCAAGAAAGGGAGAATAAGAGCATTGTAGAGCAGGAGAAGATGACCAGAGTCCAGAATATGTTGAGACCTACGTATAAGACCTATATTACGTGATATTGTGTTTTCTATACTTTGTATATGGTTGGTCCACTTCAGATCCTCATTGATGTAGACGCCAAGATATTTTGTAGTGAATTTTCTGTCCAGTACGCCAATATTAATTTTGATAGCCAAATTGGGTACACTACGAGTGGAGAATATTTGGTAAGTTGATTTTTTTGTGTTAAGGGTGAGCCGGTTACATTGGAGCCAGGTGGTTATATCTGATAGACTGTTGTCAATTTTGGATTGCAGTTCATCAATATTTTTAGCGGTATATAGCAGTGCAGTGTCATCTGCGAAGAGATAGAATTTCGGGGCATTTGAGCTTCTTGATATATCATTTATATAGATTAGGAAAAGGAGGGGGCCCAGCACACTACCCTGCGGTACACCAAGGGATACTTTTTTGGGATTAGCTGAGATAGTCGAGTTGTACTTCAGAGTTTGTGAACGATTTGACAGGTATGATTTGAAAATTTTTAATGAATTGTCTTGGATGCCCCAAAAGTGTAATTTTGATAGGAGAATTTTGTGATTCACGGTATCAAACGCCTTACTGAAATCCAGGTAAATTGTGGCAGAAATCATTTTTGTTGCAAGGGCAGAGGTAATATCATCGTAGAGTAGGGCAATGGGCATGAAAGTACTATGTTTTTTCCGAAAACCGAACTGGTATTTGTATAGCATGTCAATTTCGGTCAAATATTCAGTGAGCTGGGCACATACAATTTTTTCGAAAACTTTTGAAAGCACCGGTAAGATTGAAATTGGGCGATAGTTAGTAAAAGTGAAGCGGTTACCTGACTTAAATATAGGATGCCTCCAGTACACTTGAAAAATTTCAGGCTATAAATGACATACACAAACACCACCCAGATAACACTTGAATTAACACATTTATCACAATCCCCACCAAGACACCACAGGCCCGTACGTTATAAGCCGATTTTCTATCACCCCAGCAAAAGTGCGGCATAAGCGCGCTGGATTTGCCGCGATTCGTGACGTAGGCAGAGATCACTTCTATAGGAACCTTGCTACGACCCAGCCAAGTACAAGGCCCTAAAAGGTGGCCAAGTACAACAAACAGACACTTTAGAGGCGGGCAAAGGTGCTTTGCACAGAACGCCTTATAAAACGAACTAACAAACAGATATAATGACTGCGTACCCTGACTGCGTCACGGTGCCTTGTACGTCACTTTACCTTCTTTCTCATTCGGATCAGCTGACTAATCCTTGAAGGCATATTTTCTTTTTGTATTGACCCCGGTCATGCTCACCAGCGGCGCTAGTGTGCCCTCCAAGATGGCCGCGAAAGAGGGACTCCAAAAGGTAAACAACGTTAGTGGGCCCCGGGAATAGCATGGTAAGCGGTGAATTATACGTGTTTTATGTTTAGTATGTGGCAGCGGCTTATAACCAGCCACTGCGGAAGGCAGAGAAGAATGCAAATTCGAAAAGTTTTTGGTCCCAAGGAGCAAAGCTTCATCATATATTTTATATATGATGTTCCCTTGGAGATTTCAACCTGATGCTTGTAGTCAGCATCAGGTTGAAGTTTGCTGCCCCCCACTTCTTTGCCGGTGGCGACGCTTGTGTTTGGAAACGCATTTTCCATTGTACATTCAAACCGGAATTTCAGACGGCTTGAAACAAATAAAGGCGTATATCTACCGAATTATTTCAAGATGTCAGTTTTCCGGGCTAAAAGGAATGCAGCCACAGGCGGATCCAGGGGGACGGCAAAGTGGGCACATGCCCCATAGGCAGATCCAGGGGGCAAAGGGGGTATGTGCCCACCACCATCGACCCTCGGCGCCCCCTGAAATGGCCACGCCCCCTGAAATTTCCCTTCCCACCACCATCCCCCTCCCAGGATACGAAAGTCGGCTCCCACCGATAGGGTTTCCCGGTTAAGAATGGTGCGCCGCCCCCGGGAAGGTGCCCCTGATCGGCAATCCTGGATTCGCCTATGATGACGGACCAAGGATTAAGGCTTACTCCTGCTAGAAGCAGGCTCAAGGGAGTGGAAGGAGGCATAAGCGGAACTGGAGATTGCCTCACAGCCAGTCTGCAAAGTATGGCAGCAGGCCAGACAAGTCGCACCAGCCATCTAAAGTTCTCGCACCACCAGCCTCCAAAAATTCGCACCAATCTGCCACATACCAGGGGAAAAATGCACCCATTTCTACCCCTACAATGCAATGCTACCTCAATCACTAGTCAGTTAAGGACTTTTTATAAGGCACCTCCTGTGTCTTAATGGCCATTCAGCCATTATTTGTTTAGTTTAAGTGTCACTAACCTCGCAAATTCGCACCAGGTTGATAAAGTTCGCACCACTCGGTCCTGTCTCCAAGGGAACTCGCACGGACGAGATCTCGTCGAAAATGCCATACTTTGCACACTGGCCTCACAGCCGCTTACCAGGTGGATGTGAATGGAAGTCAGATGGCTGAAAATGTCTGCAACAGACAGCAGCATTTGAGCCCATCTTCTTCCCAATTATCAGATTCGACTTCCACTGCTTGGACAGCACCTTATCCTGAGGAAACTTGTGAAAGCTGAGACTTGGACACTTTCTTCGGAAGGATACACACTGAGGAACGCAGCAGTTCTGATTGGATGTAATGGTTATCCGTCTCACTTTCATTTTCTTTGAACTTTCCAAGATTATAACAAACAAGAAAATAACGCCAGTCTTCAATATTCACGTCCACCCAACATGAACTTCACTTTTTCAGAGCAACGAGTTCACCACGACTGAAAATAAACGTTCAAAATCTATACCGCGTTCAACAATGCGCCGGATATGAAGCAGCCACGCCAGACGTCAGTCCCTCTACTTGCGTTTTCAAAAAAATCCGCCAGGTGCCAACACTTTCGATGACCGGGGCCAATGAAATACGCTGTTTGATTATTAGTAGAAAAAATGATTTTCAAATGGTTGTTTGTAGTGAAGGAGGAAATTTAATCCGTCAATTCTTCCTAATATGCTTAGACTTTTGCTATTGATTACTGTTTGCCGGACTGAGACGTTGTACCCGCAGCTGTTTCATTCCTCGGATCGCATCATATCAGTGTGCTGTCAGGGTAGTAGATAGGTAGTGGCAAAGGCAGTGTCATCAACAAAAGCCAAAAGCCAGGAGTGGTGTCTGTGGATGTGATTGTTTGCAGTGTCTCTACTAACCGTGGTTGTAAGTAAGTGTTTGGTCATCTCTAACGCTAATGTAGTAATACTTAGAAGGTAAAGTTGTACTGGTAATGCAATAAGGTTTTTTTGTGGGTAATATGGGGAGTTGGAGTGGTATAAAAATCAAACCACCGCTGGGTTTTGCGTGTTTTGTTTTTCTCGCTTCTGTACTTTTCAGGACGTTTTGCCCTCAAAGGACGCTTTTCCATTTCACTTTACGTTTTTTGCCTTTCTGTTTAATCATTTTTTGTCTTGTGCATTGCTTACTTTCTTATCACCTCTCTCTGGGTCTAGTTGACAAAGTGGAAGATGGCTGGTCTTGTCTCACCGTCAATGTCTGGGGGCATCTTGATCTGTTGCTCGGTGGTCAGTGTTTGGTGGGTCTTGGTTCTGGTCGCTATGATGTGAGAGGTGTTAGCTGGAGTTGGATAAGGGCCTGCTTCTGGAGGACCCTCTGCAAAGCCTGGGTGGGGGCGCTGTTGCATCTACACCGCGCTCTCCACTCGGGTGTTTTCCTTGGGTGCTCTGCATGTCTGGCCCTTATTCCTATCACAATTAGATTTTTTTAACATGCAATTCTATTGCTAGAAAAGGTCTGCCATCCATTTAAACGGGTAGCCAGGCGTGCCCCCTCCGCGATCCCAACGACAACAGTACCCTTACGTTAACACCACCAGAACATAAAATATTACAAGTTGCGGCACGCCCCTGCTAGGAAAAAGAAAGTAACTTAAAGGAAGCATAATAAATATCATACTATTAGTAAAAACTGCCAGTAGTAGCTCCCTGTAAATATACAGGGAGCAGGAATACAGGTCTATTTAGGCTAATTGCACAATAATTTAGCTCATTACTGGTTAGATTGTTAGTCTTTTTTTCCAAACGGGACTACCCAAAACTGGAGATTCGGTGTTAGCCCCTCCGAGATTCTGACGAAAAGATAGAGGCCTAGTAACATTCGCCAGAGAACTCGGAAGACAGTAAGCAAATTAGGGCAGACATGCAGGCATAGTCAAGCAAGCAAGCAAGCAAGCAGGCAAATTAATTAGATCATCCCACTGTTCTTGGGTCCAGTCCCATTTTCCTCGGTGGGGAGTACCGAGCTGCAGTCGGCACATGGACATTGACTTTCATCACTTGGCTAGTCTTTGAAGCCACAAAAAATTTGTTGGGGAATTGTGCTATATTAATAGCAAAAGCAGCATAGGAACAGGATAAGGTCACCCATGGAACATGGAAGGATTCAGGAAATATGCAACAGGGCAGGTGCCTCACTTTCATCTCACTTTTTCTCTGAATTAATCTGGTTCCTGACCATTTTGTGACCTGTACCCACCTCTGTTTATGATATTGAGTGCCAACAATGTGTGCCTCTTCCAGAGAATTGGGTGGTCAGAATGAAGTCAGAAGGGACAGAAGTAGAAGAAGAGGAGGCACTGAGGAACTGCTCGTGTGAACTAAGCCTCCTGTCTCAATGTGACGGCTCAGCTACACTCTGTAATGGTAACTAACTTTCACGGCAGATGAATAAGAATATCCTCAAATTCAATCATGGGAGTGCTCAAACACAGATATGTCTACCATTTTCTAAATTTAGCATATCTAACTAGATTGGACACTTGTAGGATGTACTTGTGTATGAGTACTGATTGCTTTATGTCCTTTACGTTAGAAATTTGCCCAGGCAGACATATATTCAGATACAGTACAGAGTTGTGAATAAACTTCACTGCGTTTCTACACTTAGTTAATAAGCTTGTCTGTTATGCAGCACTCTAATAAGTGTGACTGCTGTGCTTCAAAGTAGTAACCAAATTAGACTCGCTTGGAATTCAAGGAAATGTACTTCGTTGGATATCCTCATTCCTTACTGACAGAAAGATGACCGTAGGTGTAAAAGGATGCCTTAGTTCTGAAAAATGTCCTTAGCGGAGTTCCCCAGGGCTCCGTCCTGGGACCCCTGCTGTTTTTTATCTACATCAATAGCATTGCATGCCAGTTGACCTCAAGCTATAAGATATTTGCAGATGACTTGAAAATATATGCTTGTGTAAGTGAGAATTCCCCTAAGGTCACAGGACAGTCATGCAACCTCCACCCAGGATGTTCAAAATGATATTGACATCCTGCATCGTACTGCTCTCTCATGGTGCCTACATATGAATTCCAAGAAATGTGCAGTGATGCGATTTTCTCGACCACAGAATGACTTGCTTAATCCTGCATACATCCTAAATGGGTCTCCGATATCGACGGTATCTTTCCACATGGACCTTGGTGTCACTGGGGACACTGATCTCAAATTCCACACCCATATTCACGCTGTGACTCACAAGGCCGGTGGCCTGGCTCGGAGTTTCTTAAAGTCAACAGTTTGCCATACTAGGGATTTCATGCTTTTTCTGTTGACCTCCCATATCCGCCCCATAATTGAGTATTGCTCATGTGTATGGTACTCAGGTTACGCCACCGACATGCGCTTGCTAGAAAACATTCAGAGGCGTTGGATGAAACAGATAGATGGACTTGGACTGTTAAGCTATAGTGAACGCCTGCATGCCCTTGACTTGTATTCTGTGCAAGGCCGACTTCTATGTTCCGATATGATACAGTGCTGGAAAATGTTTAACGGAAAGTCTTGCTTGTTGCCCAATGAGATTTTTGGGTCTCTGTCTGTCAATTCTAGGACCAGGGGTCACCGTCATCGAATATTCCTGCAAAGACCCAATACTGATGTTAGAAAACGTTCGTTTTCCATGAGATGTGTACAGATGTGGAACTCTCTGCCTGAAGAAGTGGTTTCTGCACATGATCTACATACTTTCAAGGGCCTATTGGCCAGGTACATTGGAGATAAGCTTTATGAGTTCACCTGAACTAGTCGTACCTGATCTGTGCTGGTCTTGTACCTATTCTCACTTATTTGATTCACTAGGTAGGCTATATCAGGTTGGAGCAACCTCTACATCAACCCGATCTCACCCGGGCTGAAAGGGAGGCTGCAAAACTTCTGAGGGATGAACTGAAGGCGAGGAGAGGGAATGGCGAGAGGAACCTGGTGATCCGGAATGGTAAGGTTGTGATGGTTCCTGGGTCAGACTCCCGTCGTCAACGAGGCAGTACACAGAGTTGGGGTGCTGTGCAGGCTTCTGCTGCTTCATCAGTGGTATCTGGTCAACAACTTGCCATGTCTGCTGCCTTTTGAGGGAGTCAGGTATCTTGAGACGTGATGGAGGGGGAGATCCCCTGACTGGTGCGCCTGTATCGGCAGCTGGTTTGCCTCCCGGGAGGCAGCCACCACCAACAACCTGGGAACGGGGGAAGGACAGATTGCCCCTCATGCTGCTGTGGTGCCTACTTCAGCTCCAGCATCAGCCCCGGCAGGCCCTGATCAACAACGTCAAGCCTCCGAGCACCCAGCAGTGATATGATCGCTCGGGTGACTTTCTAGCACTATATACAAATGCGGATCAATTTCTAAATAAACGTGATGAACTGATTATGCTAGCTGCTCATGAAAAGCCAGAAATTGTCCTAATCTCAGAAGTGCTACCAAAGGCCCGTCATTTACCAATTTTGCCTGCCTGCTTTGTGATTCCTGGCTATAGTATGTACCTAAATTTTGACCCGCTGACTCCAAGATTTGGACCTGGTGCCATTAGAGGACTGGCAGTGTTTGTCAGGGAAGACCTCCACTGCAGAGAAGTTCCATTTCCTGGGGAAGCATTCATAGAGCACATTTGGGTTCAGATTGAGCTCACTGGGCATCAGTCCCTCCTGGCTGGCTGTGTGTACCGTAGCCCCAACAGCATTCTCCAAAATATCCTTGATCTTTGCAGCCTTATCAAGATGGTTATGTCAACGAAGCCTGAAAATGTTATCATTGTGGGTGACTTCAACTTCCCAAATATTGATTGGGAGGTAGGGATGTCCACTGATCCCCCAGCCCACATCTCACATGTCTTCCTGGAAACTATAAGAGACTGCTTCCTCATTCAGAATGTCTCTGAGCCAACAAGGTATCGACAAGGAGAGCGGCCAAACATTCTTGACCTGGTCTTTTCCCAGGATGAAGCAACTATAAAAGAAATGAGCTACCTACCAGGTATTGGCAGCAGCGACCACTTGTGCCTTAAGATGAGGTTGTCCTGTGAAAAGAAGTCCAGGCAGATGCTAGACTGCCCCCAACTAGCTCTTTCCAGGGGTGACTATAACAAAATGAGAGAAATAGCACAGGAAGTAGACTGGCAGGCAGTCTCAAATCTTGATCTGGAACAGGAATATGATCACTTTCTGACAGCTGTTCGAGCTATGATGCAGGAATGCATACCTCTCAAGCCATCCAGATGGAAGAACCATAAACCTTATATTAACAGAACAGCTCTGAAAATTGTCAAGGAGAAGAAAGGATGTGGCACAACGTGAAGACTGTGACAACTGAGACAGACAAGGGCAGGCAATGGAGCATTTACAAGAGGAAGCGGAATGACCTCAGGAGATTATCCCGACGACTTCGTAAGAGTCACCAAAAGAACATAGCCAGTCAGGTTAAAGACAATCCGAAGGCATTCTGGTCCTACACTCGCTCACAGGTCAAATGCAGAGATCGAGTTCAGGACCTCCAAAGACTCGACGGGTCAGTGGCATCCAGTGATACTGAGAAAGCTGAAGCCCTGTCTGCTTTCTTCAGTAGTGTTTTCACTGTGGAGCAAGCTGGTATAGAGCTTCCACATGTCCATCCTGGGGATAATGTTCAATTGATTATTGGGTTTTAGGGGCGCGCTAACCTGCGAGGTCATATAGCGCAAGGGATAATGTTCAAACTGTGGAGGATGTTGACCTCACGCCGACCATGGTTGAATCCAAACTCCTTGCACTGAAACCGTTTTCTTCGCCTGGACCTGACAGCATACCACCTCGGGTACTGAAAGAGGCAGCTAGATCCCTGAGCTTTCCCCTGTGTTCCATCTACAGGAAGTCTCTCGCGGCTGGTAGGCTACCTGGTGACTGGAAGGTTGCTGAAGCTGTACTGATTTACAAAAAGGGTGACCGAAGCAGTCCGTCGAATTATAGACCAGTGAGCCTCACATCGGTCCCTTCGAAAGTGATGGAATCCCTCGTCCGAGATGTGCTTCTTGCCCATATGGTGGAATCTGGCCAGATGAGCAATGCTCAACATGGTTTTATTCCTCGTAGGTCTTGTACAACCCAGCTACTAAGCTGCTTGGAGAGCTGGACAAGTTATTGAAGATGGTCTCCCAGTCGACATTGCGTGTTTGGACTTTGCCAAGGCCTTCGATTCTGTGCCACACAAGCGACTTACCTCGAAATTGAGCAGCATGGGAGTAAGAGGCAGCTTCCTCCCGCTGGAGCCAGGCCTTTCTTACTGGCAGGAAGCAAAGAGTTAGAGTGAATGGCGCACTTTCTGACTGGTCACCAGTAACAAGTGGCATCCCACAGGGATCGGTCCTGGGCCCGACGTTATTTGTGCTCTTCATTAACGACCTGCCTGATGAACTTTGAAGCAATATTCGCCTTTTTGCCGATGATGCAAAAGTGTTCAGGGAGGTGGGCAGTCAAGCTGATGCTAGAGTTCTACAGGAAGATCTACACAAGCTTGAGTCCTGGTCTGAGAGGTGGCTCTTACCATTCAACATCTCAAAATGCAGTTTGCTCCACCTTGGGCACAACAACCAGCATCAAGTCTATGAGATGGGCGGAAATCAACTGGCTCCGGTGACCATCGATAAGGATCTGGGTGTTTTTGTAGATGACCAGCTCAAGTACCGCAGACATGCTGCCGCAGCTGTTTCAAAAGCCAACCAGATCCTTGGAGCAATTCGAAGGACATTTGTTCATGTGGACCAGCATGTGCTGTCTCTCTTGTACAAAGCCTTAGTGCGACCCCACCTGGAGTACGCCAATGTGGTTTGGGGCCCATTGAACAAGGCGGACCAGCTTTTGGTAGAGAGAGTCCAACGCCGTGCCACCAAGCTGGTCCCCTCCTTGCGAGACCTGGACTACGAGCTTCGACTTCGTACCCTCAAGCTGCCATCGCTTTGGTATAGGCGCAAGAGGGGTGACATGATCTTCATCTACAAGATCATGCGGGGTCAGCTCGGAGTGCGTAAGGAGGAATTCTTCCTAGACCCTCCAGTCGGTACCACACGTGGACGCAGGTTCAAGGTTGGGAAACCGCAAGCAGTATCCAGGGCACGGAGGAACCACCTCGGGGTGCGCACTGTAAGAGATTGGAACGGTCTCCCGGACTGGGTCGTCGAATCCCAGTCCACGAACTGCTTCAAGAACAACATAGATCGTCACTGGGCTGATCTGATGTATTCATTCCCAACTTAGTCTAGAAACATTACCTGTACTGAGCTCGATGAGAACGGGCAAGACAGGCACCTGGCGTGCCTCAGAAAGTCCCGTACACCTAAGGTAATATGTGCTTCTTTTCAATATGTTGTACCCAATTCTAGCTCTTGTGTCTGATCTTTTGGAAGGCACACACTTCCAGTCCTCTAATATGACTAAATGCGTTGCTATGATCTCTTGGACTGGCGCGCCTAAAATGATGGTTTTCTTTGTCCTTCTGTTACTCCTTTGTCATTCCTTTCTCTGTGCCAGAAGGAAACCAATCAGATAAGAAGTCAGGTAAGAGGTAAGCTTGACTGTTGTGCTACACTGTAATAAGCTTGAATGCTGTGCTATACAATGGTGGATCCAGCTGGTAGGTTGGGGGGGCAAACTAAGGTAAAAAACGTCACACAGTGACAGCTTTGGCGACATTTTAACTAGATAGTATGTTTGGGGGTGAATCCAAGTCGGAAAACAAGAAACAAAAACGTCATGGGATGAAAGATGTGGCCACAAAATGTTTGCCTATGCTGTCCAAGGATCATTCACCCAAAAAAGATTTTGGAATTAAAGAAGACCAAGGTCCAACGCTTACACTGAAATTGACTGGCTCAGTTGAAATACCAAAACCTTGCTTATAAACTAAAAGCAGGGGCAAAAAGGAGTTCAACAGCTTTAGAGGGGGGGCAAACCTTGCCCTGAGCTTTTGCATCATCGATTACTGTGCTACACGCTACACTGGGGTAATAAGCCCTACTGCTGTACCAGGGTAATAAGCCCTACTGCTGTACCAGGGTGATAAGCCATACTGCTGTACCAGGGTAATAAGCCCGACTGCTGTGCTTCACTGGGGCGACTGGAACCAGCAGTGCGTGTCTGCAGGCCCGGCGGCGGTGCTGGCTGGCACCTTCGGCCCGGTGGAGGTGCGACCTCAGCGCGAACTGGTGGACAGGGCGCACATCGAAGTCTCCTTCCGCGGACACTGCGGCGTCGACGGTAAGACTGTGTAGGGATACGGATAGGTGGGCTCTCTCTGTTGTAGAAGTTATTGCTTTATCTGGAATTGTCAATTATTGTTGGCGGTTTATCGGTGCACCAACTGCCGGGTAATATGGCGTCGCCAATTCTTTCCCCATTGGAAGGGTTTCTTGGAAACCAGATTGCTCCTTGTTCAGGGAATCTGCCGGGCCTTGAACCCGGTTTGGCAGCGTGGAAAGCGAGTGTGCTAACCACTACACCAGCGGGATCCCAGATCTAAATTTAGTTTTTGTTTGAGTAGGGAAGTTATACTGTTGGTGGATTTGTTCGATTTCACTGGATATGTTTGTGCATGTGTGGTTTCTGCCCTGCACTTTCCGTACAATTGAGTTCAATGTGTGCCCAGTTGCGCGGCCACGGAATTTTTACTGGAGTGACGAATCCCTGACTGGATGACCGGAAGGTAGGGGATGGGTGGGAGGCGAATTTTGGGGATATTGGCTGCCTGAAAACGTTTGACTATGCGCGGAAACAATGCGGAATCCCTAGGTCAAGTCTCAAAATTTTGGGGGACGCGTCCACCCTGGCTCGCGGTTACCTATGTGTTTTGAACAGTGGTGGGCACTCGATAACTTGACCCCGACTTCGATAACGATAATTCGATAACCTTATGGTTATATATGGTTACTTCGATTACCATGAATCGATAACGAAATTGGTGGCTTCGATAACGCGATAACGATAACTTTTTAGCAGATCAATACAAATCCCGAAACATTTAAGTATGTTCAGATTATATCATCAGCGAGTTCAATCAATATGTACTTAGTTGTTTGCCAAAAACAGAAAGGACTACAGTAAAAATGTGTATTTTTCACGAGCATTTTCAATGCACATTGCACACAGTGGCCTTCTAACGTCTCGCCTGATACAGGTCTCTCAGGTATTTCAGCTGTGGAAGCACAGTTTTTAACAGTGGAATCGTCTGGTACGTTAGCACAGAGACTGAAAAAGTCATAATGACTATTCTCATCCGCTACCTTGACAGTTTACGCGCTCACTCGGTGTTCCCTGCTTAGTCCACTAGCTCTGCCTCCTCTTCGACCTCGTGCCGGAGCAGGTGCGCGTTTTTCTTCAGAAACACGAACCGCTCGAAGTTCGTGACAGTGAGAGTGCTGTGGCTTCAGGATGTCTGAGTCCATGGAGAACACTCACCACTGCGGCTGAGCTGGGGATAGCCGTGTTGTACCTCTTGAAAAATCCCACAAATACCTCCTTGTAGCGTGCCGAGAAGAAGCTCGTATCCACAAATCCCTTCGAAATGACACCCGATGACCAAGCGTCGAACTCCTTAGCCACTCTGATGTTGACTGAGCGACGGACGGGGTGGGCTCAGTTTGCAAAAGGTCTGCCAACACTCTGAAGAAGTTCTTTTCCGGGCTCTCTTTGCTCAGGTCCTCCCCTTCGCTCCCGGACTCTTGGGTATCAGTTAGCGTCTCCCTTGTCTCCTGAATGATGCGACTCCTGATGACGTCTGCTTTGGTGAGATTTATGGCCTTAGCGATAGGCATCCTAAATTCCGGGCGGATGGCAGTGGCCATGGGAAATTCCTCGTCTTCAAAGAACTCTCCAAACCTTGCTTCGAAACCTGTTGCGCCCTACACCGTTCAGCAGGGCATCCACGGGTCTCCGGAGTGGGCGTGGTTCTTAGCTTTCTCCTGCGAGACGTTGGTCTAAATGACGAGGGGGATTGGCAGAAGGGAGCCAGTATACGCCGCGGTTTCACCCTGGAGTTTGTCGCCAGCGGCCTCATGACGCGGATGTACTCCTGTGCAGCCTCCCTATCCTGTTTTGTGAAACCGGATTGGGTTAGGACGTCATACTAGGCGCAAATGGCTTTGAGCTCTGCCAACCTGTTAGCCAGCACGGACTCGAGGCGAAGGAAGGAGTCACACAGGCCTTTCCACCTCGTCGCTGTCGGTGTGACGGATTTATGACCGAGGATCGAGGATCCGTGTGAATACCTGCTACCACAAAAATGCGCTCCTCAACAAAATTTTCTGAGGGTAATTGAAGAAAACTGATTTACCGATGGAGCGCCTAGGCACTTTCAGAAGCTATTTGGAACATAGCTGATTGTCGTAGAATACGGTTTTTTCATTTATGCAAACATGATAGGCTATGAGAAAAAGGATTAATAATAAGGAAAAAGTTATCGTTATCGAAGTGCCCAAGTATGCGACTTCGATAACGTGACCTCGATAATCGATTATCGAGTTTTGGGGAAACGTTATCGTCGATAACGACTTCCCCAAACCTCGTCCCTGGCACCGCCAGGGACGTTGGAACAATTTTGAAGTTGGGGGGCAGGGGTGGAATTAGTCGGTTGGTTTTGAGGGTACAAGTCCGTAAAAAATATGTTGCGTGGCAGAAAAAAACTTATCCGTTCAAAGTAGTACTTTCGAACTGAGGAAACGCTGAACATTTTTGTAAAAACTCTCCCAGTTAGTTCTTTATAAGAAACTAGTTTGCTTTGCAGGGTCCAAAAAAGGTTTTCACCTCTTTTTGGGGCGATGCATACGTAGGGCAGCAATTGACTAACGTATACCTACACTGTGAAATTCTATACACATTTCGTGCACAATTATTCACTAAAGCATGAATGCCTGCTTATTTGAACGATGATCTCTCCGGGGTCATAAGTCCAATTTACAATTTCTCAATTCAAAAGAATACAGATTTCCCTGATGCACAGAAACTACACGAGCATTAAAAAATGCTTTGAAACATTTGAATTCGAGTCTTTGTGGGGAGCATGTTCCAAAACTTTGTTCTTCCCGAATAGGAGAAATTAATAACACTCAACTTCACGGGTTTGGGGGCAATGGCCTAACGTCCGTGACGTTGGGAGTGGGGGGGCAGCTGCTCTCACAGCCCTCTGGCTCCCACGTCCTTGAGCACCAATATCAAATTTTTGATACCGTTAATACTACTTCCGCTACCTCATTTACCTGGAAAGCCCTCGATCACCAAAACCGCTACCACTACTGATGCTACCTTTTTTAAAATCGTTAAACTGTTAAGCGCTACCGCTTATTTTAAAAGAAAACGCTACTAAGTGCTGGCAAGATTTTTTAATTGCTGTCTTAAATTTTCGTTCTTGCTGTCTTTAGATATGTGTCAGTGAAAGCTTCTGTTTAATCTATTGTAAGCAAACTTAGCCATTGTATTATGAAGTGTGGAGATAAAATCGCCTCACAAAACTGTAATTGAATCTGCTGCTGTGTTTTTCGAGTAGAAAACTATTTTTCTCAATCTTTATCTCCAAGTTTCCTTAGATGGCGGCATAAGCGTCGCCACCTGCAAAAAAGCGAGGGAACCAGTCAGTTTTCAACTTGCTGATAAGAAGAAACTTTCGACGCCAGGACCAAAAACTCATCGGATTGGAGCTCCTCGTTGCCTTCCGCACTAGCTGGTTATACAACCGGTTTACTCCCAATTGGGCTGGTATCGGGATTTTTTGGCAAGAAGCGTGGAGGAGGCAGCTCCCTGGCCAGCTATGGTTTCCCATCTAACTTAGTTATTGAGCAGAAAAAGTATTTGACTGAAAACCGCTTGAGATGGGTATTTCACACTAGCTTTCAGCTGCCAAAAATACCCACATACCTAAATCGAGGATTGCGGATTGGTTTTCAAATATTTTTCAGAAAGGAGGTCTTATGATGAATTTAAATCAATTTTTGTCGGAGGACGGTGGGTTTGGATTTAAATTTTGTTTTGCATTATTTTGCCGACGCTTGATTATGATCTATAAATTTATATAGGTCACCAGGTGCTGCTGTCTCCCACTCAGAGATGTGTTGCGATGCTGATGCAGGTGGGACGGTGTTGCGTTGTCGCCTCCGGCGCGGCTGACCCTCCGTGCCTGTTTCAGCGGTGGAGCACCGGCACGTGGAGCAGGTGGTGCGCGCCACGCTGCAGGAGTGTGTGCACACCACTCTGCACCCGCGCACCTGCGTGTGCGTGTCCCTCACGGTGCTGGAGACTGACCCGCTGGTGAGTGGCGCCGCAGGCACGCGCCTGACCCGCGCGGCTGACGGCTCTCGTCAGCCACCAGCTCGTGGGTGAAGCTGCGTTCCACCTGTGGTTGGTATTGTAATCCGTAATACATATATAAGCTCGAAAGAAACAGGTAGGGGAGGGAGAGTTCGGCGGCAGCACACGCAACAGTTTGCACTATCCAGGGATAATATGGGAAAACAATAAGACTACTCCAGCTACTGGAATCACCCGTGAACATATTCAACCAACGCAGTGCCGTTCTTCCGCACGCCGCCCGCCCCGATTTGTCGTGTTTAGCGAGATGTGGCTCCGAACATGTTCGTAGTGCTTACTTTCCTGGATCCATACGTATGTTTGTCGCAACTTTCGCTTGCAAACTTCGTAAGAGGCACATGTTTCTTGCGAAAGAACCTATATTTGGCATCTACTGGAGGTAATGTGGCCATGCCACAAGATGAATGGCAGGTTGGGGAACTGAGGCACATGGTTCGGCCCTTCCAAAAACAAACCTGACATGGGAGATGCGGCCGCTGAACCAGGTGGTTTCTGTGGAGCACGAACAGACCCAGTCACGGAGAATGAAGCGCTGCACGTGGGTGTTCAGTTTACTGGTAACTAAAGTCAAGACTTTCATGCTTAGCACCTTGTGTATGCACCTACTCTTCGCGGTGCCTTTAAAGTCGGGCATAATGCAACATAAATAGCGCCTTGCATGCTACATCTGAGCCAGACAGGCGAACACAAGGTAAGGAACAGTCAGGCGAGTCGTACATTTGCCGGCGCCTCGCAGCGACCAGCCGATTTATTTGGAGAAGCCTGCAAATGTCGATGGCCGCTAAGCACATCTAAACTTAGGCAATGACCCATTAAAAGAGTGGCATCTAGTGGACGGCGATCAGGGAGCTCCAACACCTCCTGTAAGAGGCGCTCTGACGGGACTCAGCGGTATCGCAGTGCTGGTGCGGCTGGGGTGCGGGCTCTACGCAGTGTAATGTACCTACCGAGTGACCATCGTCAGTGTCCATGTAACTGCCGCAGCCCAACAGGCGGCTTCGGCCACGCCGCTTCATAACGCTTGTGTTACTAATTACGTTATGAGGATGTCCGGCCTGTGTCGTCAGCTGTTGCTGTCCACCTGCATCAACGCCGCCTGTCTGGCCCTGCTGGACTCCTCGCTGCAGATGAAGTTTGTGCCGGCGGCGGTCACCTGCGTGCCCTGCGGCGACAGGGTGCTGGTGAACCCGCTGCCCGCCGACAGGCAGGAGAACACGCCGCCCGCCAGTGTCACTGCCGTCTACAACACAGCCTCCGGCGACGTGCTCTCCGTGTTGGCGTCGGGACCTATGTCGCCGGACCAGCTCAGTAGCTGTTTAGAGGAGGGGGAAGCGAGCTGCGCGGCAGGTCACGGCCCTCTATCGGCAGGCTGTGAAGTCAAAGTTCTGTAAGGAGCCTCGCGAGCCGTGGGCGCCACCGTCGCGTGCTGAGGACTCATCTGTTGCGTGGCAGCGGCCTGGGGCGAACTTGCAGGCGGAGAAAGATACTGAAACGGAGGCGTGATCGGTGATGGGAATGATTTTGATAATTATTCTTGAGTGATCGCATTCTTCTGTTGGTATGTGCGCTGAAAATGAATTGTTGCGCCACGTGTTTTCGCATTCTGGTCGTTTTGCGTAGCCATTGCGATCTGGGTGAGTCTGATCGCTTCTGTACATGGATGATGCAGCTGGGGTGAAAGTGGTGGAAATATATGTTTTCTTTACCTGGGTTCTGTCTTGTTTGGGTTCTGGCGTTGATACACTAACCATCGTACCTTTGAAAATCTATTTTAGTGATACTTTTGAGGAACTTGACCATTTTTTCGAAGTTCTGTGAAAGGCTTTATTAACGAGACAGGTCTGAAAGTCTGAAAATCACTCTTTTCCACCTTCAATCGCTCAATATAAAAATATCGCGCATGTCCTTACCACCCTGGCTTGACTTAATCATCCCGTTAAAAGGGAGATACGTAGAAAAAGATTATTGTGCTTTCTTGCTATTTGAAAAATCTTGATTACAAAACTGTTAATTACTTCTGTATCTTCGGCTAAATTTTTGGAGGCCACTAAACTATTATTGAAATATGTTAACGATAACCTAAAAGGCCGAAACCTACTCATCATCACTTAGTTTTCGAAAGCTATTTAAAGTTTAAAAGTAATTATTTTGTAATAAAAGTGTCTGTTCTCCTGTATTTGTATTTGAATTAATTTTACAGAGCCTCTAAACACTACAAAATGAATCAGTTTGCCCTATAAATGGAACATAAGAGTCTTCAGTCGGTTCGTACTTTGGTTCTTCAGTCGTTTTCTACAAAATTCACAGGATGGCGGAAATTTTGCGTCATATAGGTCACGTGACCCCCGGAATGAGGATTCATAGGATTATGATTGGTAAATTTTTATTTTTAGTCCTATATTTCTGTTCAAAAAAGTTTTGGAATGCTGTTTTTCCATAGCCATAGGCGTGCTCAGGTATCGTAGTTAAGGGGTTCACTCGCACTCCGATTCATTTTAGTGTTGTGTGTGCATTGAATGGGACAAAGCATTGTAACTATGCATTTAGTTCGAACACCAAATGATATTTGGACTGACAGTTGATGTGTATTTCTATATATTTTTTGGCCATAGGCGGTTCCAGGAGCTCAAAATGGGGGTCTACAATGTTATCCATTCGAACTCTTCCAAAGTGAATAAACTGCGTACAGAACGGACGGAAGGGGTACAAATAAGGATTTATTGATCCCATCCGTGTATTATGTGATAATAGGATATCATAGGCGTGCTCAGGTACCGTAATTAGGGGCTCGCTAACTTTCAAGCGTATTTTAGTGTTGTGTCTGCATCGATTGGGGCAAAGTATCGTAGATATGCATTTAGTCCTAACACCAAAGGGACACCATTCATCCATAGGCGGATCCAGGATTGTTGCCCGGGTCGGGCAGGGGTGGATAAAGGCGGGGTAATTTGAAAATAAATCAAATCTGAAAGGTGGTAATTTGAAAATAAATCATATCTGAAAGGGGTAATTTGTGCCTTACCCCACTATTTTTCCTCCCTTAATTCGCCTCTCACATGTTTTCGCCATTTGAGCACTTGAAATCAGCACTTGCTTGACATCAGAGGTATCAGACTACCTGGCGCGTGCATTTCTGCAAAAAAGTTAGGAAACAATTCATATAATTCCCCCAAGTTTCTGGCCCTAGAACCGCCATTGAATTTTGAATTTCGCTTAAATTAGAGATTTGACCATTTCAAAGCAATTCCCTGTCAATCCATACCAATTAGTTTCGTGAAAATCAAGCCAAGAGAAAAAAACTACAGCTAATCTAAAAAAGGCAGAAATTTTGTATTTTTTTAACCCCCTTCCCTCAATTTTCAAAATTTTGACATTTTCTTTTTAAAATAGAGTTCAGCGCGAGAGAAGTCCATTGCAGTTTGAATTTTTAAAATCGGCCGGGTAGATTTTGAGATCTTGTCTGCGTAGGATTGATTCCACTGCCTTCAACCAGGATTTGATGTGTGTTGATTGGTCGGAAGTTTTTGCTCTAAACAGTTGAGCGGAAAAGTGGAATGTATTTATACATGATTTTGTAACTGTGCTTGATTGCCACGCCCCGATTAGGAGTGTCCGAATACGCAACCCGAGTGCACCTGTTGTATCGGGGCCAACCCTCGATTTGATGGCTCGCCGCAGAGCGGCGTTAGCAGTCGGCGGTCACCGCTCTCAGGTATATGGTGAACTTAATCGGCAGGTGAAGGCAGCGATACGATGCGACACGCGCGACGATGTGCAAAGGCGGTTACAGGAGGAGGGTCGTAGAGGTATATGGAGGTGTATTGATACGGTGATTGGTAGCAAGAGATGTGGGGATAGGGTGACGCCAGACGCAACAGCTGATGATTTAAACCAGTTTTTTGTCGGTGTCGGCCCACGGGTGGCGGCTGAAGTAGCTGCTATGGGAGCTGTCCCGCCAGTGGCATGTCGGTTAAGGTGCGTGGGTGCTTGCGCTCTCACTTTGCGTGTTATCACCCTAGATGAGTTGCAAGCCATTGTGTTCAGCAAAGGCTCCTCCACCTCATGTGCTAGCGATGGCATAAGTATGCACATCGTCCGCCTCATTTTCGAATCCCAGGGTCTGGCACTTCTCCACTTGATCAACAGCTCCATCCTCACCAATGAAATCCCAGATGCCTGGAAACATTCCCTAGTTCATCCCATATTTAAGTCCGGCGATTCCTCTGATCCCTCCAGTTTCCGCCCTATCAGTATTATCCCATCCATCACTAAAATCCTTGAGCGTGCCATTCATCAGCAGCTCTATGCTTACCTATCCGACAACCACCTCCTATCCTCCACCCAGCACGGATTTCGCCCTCGTCACTCGTGCGAAAGCGCGCTGGTATCCATCATTGATAGTGTCTTGTCCGCCAATGATCGTGGAGAGGTGTCGCTCCTCTGTCTCCTCGACTTGAGCAAGTGCTTCGATGAGATTGATCACTCTCGTTTGATTAAAAAATTGCAGGCTCATGGAATGGATACTTCATGGTTTTCAGCATACTTTCGGCGCCACACCCAGAGCGTCAGCCTCCCAGCTGACAATCTGGGTGTCTCTAAAGTCTCTACTTGTCTCCCAAACAAAATGGGCATTTTCCAAGGTTCTTGTCTCGACCCTCTGCTCTACAGCATCTTTGCAAACGACCTCAGCCTGTATGCTGGGGACGCGGTCGTCGTCCAGTACGCAGATGATACCCAGATCCTTGTCAGCGGCAAAAAATCTCACTTTCAGTCACTCATTCAACGGATGGAAAAGACATTGGCTTCGTTAGACATTTGGTTTAGGGGCAACGGACTCAAAGTTAACGCTGGTAAAACCCAACTCATACTGCTAGGAAGTGCTCCAAACGTTCGGAAATTTGGTGATTTTACTGTCAAATTTCGCGATGGTTCCATCTATGACTGTCAAAAATCTCGGACTGACCTTCGACCGCGCCCTCAGCTGGGATTCTCACATTTCTCTTCTCACTCGTCAATGCTTTGGAATTCTGAGTGTTTTGTCACATCTGAGGCACTGCTTGCCTCCCAGAGTCATCTCGCCGATAGTCAGTTCACTCGTTATTTCCCGTGTCCGATATTGCATCAGTGTTTTTGGCAACGGAACTCATATAAACAATATTCGACTCCAAAAGATAATTAATTATTCAGCAAAGGTAATTTTCGGCCGCAGAAAATTTGACCATGTCTCTGGTTTATGAGAGGAACTTGACTGGCTGTCGGCGGGAGAGCTGGTGAGGTACCACACGCTTGCACTTGTACACAAGACAGTGTGTTTCGGGGAGCCAGAGGAGCTGGCCCGGGGATTCGTGCGTGTCGGCTCTATACGGGGGCGTACCACCAGACAGGACGCGAATATCGTTGTGCCACGCTCTCGTACTGGAATGGGCCAACGTAGGTTTAGCTCCAGGGAGGCCTCCCTTTATAATGAACTGCCTGAGGAGCTGAGTGTTTTACCGGTTCCGCTTTTTTTGTCGTGCCCTCAAAAAGTATATAATAGCAGAGCGGGATCAGGTGCGCTGAGCGAGTGGTGTTTGTGTGGTATGCTTTGTCTTTTTAACGATATTTTTATATAACCCTGTTTACATTGATTATAATGTCGTGTGTGTGTCTCCTTCTTACCATTCCAACTGACGTGGGGTCGTAGTAGCGATGGATGACCGTGGAAGACTCTGAATAAAGTCTTTGTCTTTGTCTTTGGGGGCGGAATCTGCCCCCTGTTGGAAGTAGGGGTTGCCGGGAGTCCGTTGGAAATAGGGTTAAGCGATTTTTTACGTGGTAGTTCGAATTTGTACATCACTGTTTAGGACAGATATCCCTAATTCTTAGAGAAATTGATGGTCATAGCCGAGGGAGCGTTAACCGAAAGTGAGAATTATCGATAAGTCGCCTAGGAATGTTGACTCTGAGAGTGATTTTAAGGCATTTTCAAACCGAATTCGCAAAAAATGAGAATAGGACTTCTGAAACAACTTTTGTGACCTTTGATATAGCCAACAAATTTTTTTCTCGTTTCTCCCTTTAATTTCGGATCTCAGCTCGACTGGCTGCCTGCAGCATGTGCTATTGCAAAAACCTTGCCATATGTTAACATTTATCACGTGACGTACGTTACCAGGTGGGAAGGGATTCCTTCATGGTTTGAGGTGGGGAATATTTCCGTGTATTTTGAACTTTTAATTGTGCGGAAATGTAATATAGAGAACCACTAGTGGATCCAGGGCGAGGGAGGGGGTGAAAAGGCATTTCCACCCCAAACAACCCGATTTTTACGATTTTATTTGAAAAATGTTTTTGCAATTTTGGCTAGGTAGCGAAAAATGGTAAACGGCGTTGGGTAGCTCATCTTCTCCATCGAAAATATTTCAACTATTATTATCGGGTCTCATTTAAGGCCACTAGGGGTCAAAACATCTCTTAGGGATAACATGTAAATAAAGGTTTTTGGTCATTACATATGAACAAGTAAAGACAGATCAAAACAACTTGACCATTGGAATCTCGTAGCAACCCGAATGGAATGATTAATAATATAACCTTCTTAGGTCAAACATGTCATTTTACCTGACCTGAGGTCAGATCAAGGTCAAATTAGGTAAAATGCATATCATTAGAACTGCAAAGGCTAGGTTAATCTAATGTAGCTAAAATAAACACTATCACCATCTGTGAAAACTTTTTCCTTCTTTTTGATTTCTACGTTGTCAGGGGTTATGATGGCCGAGGTCTAAGTCCTAAATCGAAAGCTATACGTTCTAATGTGCCTGTTTCACTCGAAATTATTGATTTCAAATAGGTTCCTACTCTTTTCGTAGTTTTCCGCTGTTCGTTCTCTTTCAAATTTGTCTAATTTGTAAATGAAAGAAAAGAACAAACCGACTAGAGAGCATATCAAAACAGTGTATTGTAGGAAAACGAAATACGACAATAAGTGACCATAAAGACGAAAGTAAAAGCTATCAGTTTACAAAAAATGCAATAATCAAACATAATCAAGTAGTTTATCACGTTACTCCGGATTTTGTGCACAGCCCACTATTTCTATTTGAATCCACCAATCGTACTTGAACTCTCACACCTCACACTCACAATCGCCCAGTTCACTAAACACCCTCTTACACTCTCACACCAACACTCCTTTGCTCGATCATGAGACACGCCCAATGCTACTTACACGAGTCGTGCTAATCGCTATGAAAGTTACTCATGAAAAAATGACTTGCCGAATCTGGATCATTACAAAAATATGTCAAATGCTCTGGAAAATAGAAACGGTGCTCTTCTCCCAGAGGGCCCCCGCAGGGAGACACCCCCGCCGTCACACCCGCACTCGCGTCTTGAGATTTCATCAAAGAGCCCGAAGAAAAAAGCCCCGCTGCTCGATGGTGCGCCGCTTAAATACCGCTCTCGGTCGGCGGCGCTGCCGGTCCTACGGTCCCTCCTGGCCACCTAGCGGCGCGTCGGCCGCCTGGCCTGGAACTCGCCGTGCTGCCATCTCGTGACAGCGGGCAGCACCACTATCAAGTCCCTCATGGCAGCAGCTTCGGCCCGGCGGGCGACGACACCAGCCGGCGATGAGCGGCCGCGGCTGTTGCCTGAGGCTATGCGTGCAGTGCAGTGCGACGGCGGCAACTATTCTGGGACGTAACGGTTGCCCTGCGCCGCCGCCGGTCGGTGGCAGCTGAGGTGGCTGAGGGTAGCGCCTGGGTGCCGCATACACGTCCTTGCTCCAAAATCTAAAGTGTCGCTAAAATTTCTAACACATCCATTACCAATTTATTCAGTCAAACCACTTTTTTCTCATGTATTTCTAATGAAGAGTTCAAGGCCTGTACCTGACCTTAGGTCATTGATATCAAAAATACCGGAATATATTTTAGAGAAATCGGTGGGCCCATTCCCTAGCGGAAATTAAATGTTGAAAAAATATTGCAGCAATATTGATCCTAATATTGCCGAAATATTGAAATGTTAGCCACTAAAAATATTTTAGCAATATTGTTCCAAAATATTGGATCGACATTTATACCAAATATTGCCCCAACATTAGCCCCTAATATCGATATAATATCGATACCAATATTGATCCAATATTGAGACCATTATTGTTGCAATATTGGAGACCAATATTGATACAATATTGAGACCAATATTGATGCAATATTGAGACCAATAGTGATACAATATTGAGACCAATATTGATGCAATATTGATACCAATATTGATGCAATATTGAGACCAATATTGATGCAATATTGAGACCAATATTGATGCAATATTGAGACCAATATTGATGCAATATTGAGACCAATATTGATGCAATATTGAGACCAATATGGATGCAATATTGAGACCAATATTGATGCAATATTGAGGCTAATATTGAGGCTAATATTGAGGCAACATTGACCTCAATATTTGCACAATATTGGGACCAATATCGACACAATGTTCGGACGAATATTGGCACAATATTGGAACCAATATTACACAATATTGAGACCAATATTGCTGCAATGTTAGCTTCTCAGATTTCATTCATATTGAATCTGAATGTTGAATCAATGTTTGAATAATTAATACAATATTCCAGTATGTGGTGTCAGTATTGCACGATAATAGTGCAATAACATTTTATTTGAACATTTGATCAATATTATTTGATTCCTGGGAATATCGACACAATAGGTATTAAGAGCAATATAAAAATATCGCTTTCTTATATTTTGCATTACATTGATATGGGATCATTATCTCGGTCGATAATAAATACATTAAGATCACTCGTAATGTATATTATGCATTCATTCTGGGCAAAATAAATACGCACATTAATAAAACACATCCACAAACCTTCAAGAACATGTGCGAATGAGCTGAGGTGGCTGAGGGTAGCGCCTGGGTGCCGCATACACGTCCTTGCTCCAAAATCCAAAGTGTCGCTAAAATTTCTAACACATCCATTACCAATTTATTCAGTCAAACCACTTTTTTCTCATGTATTTCTAATGAAGAGTTCAAGGCCTGTACCTGACCTTAGGTCATTGATATCAAAAATACCGGAATATATTTTAGAGAAATCGGTGGGCCCATTAGAGTTTCAATCGGGTAAGTTCACCCTGTTCCGACTTAGCTATCTTAAACTTTGTTTAGGTCAGACCTGTACTGGCGACCTGACCTGAGATGGCCTAACCTTAAAATTTTAACGAACAGTCCTTTCGTGAAGTTACCTTTAGTTATGATGTCCTATGTCGTCACTGCTCTCCTCCTTGACCCGCCACTCCCACTTCCTACGAGCCAGCAGGCTTTGCTTACTTTTTTTAAACAGCAGACATCTTTATTTCACTCGTAACATCGATTTCAGAATCGACAAGACATTACACTCGATCACTCATGACATGAAATACTCCCAGCAAGCATGTACTGTGTTGGTTTGTGCTGAGGCCACAGAGATGTGCTCATTTAGAGATCAAGAAACACACAATCCAGACCAAAACATGGCAGCAAAACGTGACGATGAATGATGAGGGAAACGCGTTCATGCCGTCCAACAAAAATAAACGTTAAAACCATTCAGTAGCAATCATCCCAGCACCTGATCGTTTAACCTAACTTCTCAGACCCGTCACAACAGTGAACAGTGAAATATTGAGGCCGCAATCTGAGAACAAATTTTTGCAGATTGATGACATTTTACGTCCGGGACGTAGGGATTCAGAACTCCAGTAGAGACAATGCCCTTGTGCTTTCGACGACAATGTTGAACGAACGCAGATATCCTGTGGCATTTTCACACCAAAGGTTTCCATTCAAGGAGACCTCTGGACAAATCGTGCATTGAATCTATACGTCTGGAAGTTGCTCTTAAGCTAATTTTTGTATATATCGTATTATTCACACGTATTTTTCTCACGCACATTGCTGACGATGTTTTCGCTTACAGGATAGGCGGTACATGGATAGGCAAGGATGTGTTTAGTCCGTTCAATTTAGACAGGGTTAGGCCATATCATACCGCATCGAAACAGCACACGTTACAAACAATAAGTAAGATTTGTCTGGAAAAAACAGGCACGAAAGTCAGTTAGAACATTTTTCCTTGACGAGAATTTGCATACGATAATCCAGGCAAAAATGCAATACAAAAACTGCACTACGAACTTTGCGTACGAAAATAGAAACATTTTACTCTAGGAAAATGTCCTTGGAAAAAAGTTTGCCAAAATCAGTATGAGAAATGCACTTAAAAGACTTGTCCTTGCATTTTGCGAGCCAGCTCACGGTCAACCACGCATCGTGCAGCGCAGAGCCCGCAAAAACCAGGGACGACAAATGTACGCGATGACACGACAAAACAGTAACCCCAGTTGTAAACACGGCGCAGCATACACCAACAGCGAATGAGTCAGCAGTATTGTCCGACCCTCGGCAAACAGTCCAGTTGGCCACTGTACAGTCCAGTATTTTTCCCCCGTTCATCCGGTCCGGACACAATTGGGGGATATAATTTTCCCAAGCGGGAGGGGAGGGCGACCCGGGCCGGCTGGGACCAGCGGGCGTCATTATTACTGCGCCATTATTAAAGACATGAGTGTAAAATCAGAAAGAAAATAAGTGCAAAAGTCGCTATAATAGTAGAGTTTTCAGTATCCTGAAAACTGGGGAGAGTGCTGAGACCTTTAAACTAAACCCTCCAAATTTGTGACCGCAAGACCTCTAGACTAGAGATGTGATATGTTGCTTGCTGGCAACCCTTTATGATTCGGTTGCCAGATTTAGAGTGGGAAGAATATGGAGCGGCAATTACACACACACGTGTGCTCATAGATGAAGACTGCCGTTGGAAGGCGGAAAGCAAATAGGTCATTGATAGAGATCGTATTTGTACTTTGCTCATCATATGTATGTGAAGAAGCTCATCACCAAGACAGGTGTACCCTAAACACTTGAAATCGCTTGTTGAAGCTCTGCTGATATGCTCGTGTCCCATGCTTTTCCTCGGTGTCACCTGATAGCCCATGTTGCTTCCTCAGGTTACCCTGAATGACCACCCTAGTTTACCCTGTTGCCACAAACCTTGTGTTGTCTCTAAATATTAGGGTTTAGAATACAGTTCCCAAAGCGTGTATCAAGTTTTTCCTGTCGGTGATGACAGTTTGGTTGGATCATCAGTGCCTCGGAGCAAATTTGAGAGAGATTTCTAGGAGTGTGACTCTCCTCGTTTAGGCAAAAGAGCTCGGTCATGAAAGTATTACTAACACGCATTGATGGGGGTTTGAACCACCCTCGCTTAGGTGAAGGGGCGGGTGCCCTCCCCCTAAGATCTTGAGAACAACAGTAGGGGTAGCTTAAAACGGTTAACAGTGTTGGGGTAGCCCATCCACTTTTTCATCAAAAAATATTTGAATCCATTTTTTGTCAGGTCACATTTAAGGCTCACGAGAGGTCAAAACATGCTGTCATACAGGGGCCAGGTCTGCAGAACGTGGCAGGCGACCTCGACGAGGCGCTTGGGGGCAGCTCCTAAAGCCTACCCCAATTGGGGCAGAAATTCTGGGATGTTGGGGCAGACTCCTCCAATAGGAGGGTATTTTACTAGATACATTTTTATCTACTCCATTTTAAATGAGACACCCAGAAATGGAATAAAACTGTGCATCCAACTCACGACGACTACAACGCACTCATTACTCCTCCACGCACAGCAGCAGCTATTTCTTGCATTCATGATGCACAACTTCAAGAATACTTTTATTCAAAGGGTATATTTACAAGTGAAGTCTTTTCCCTACAGGACGCCATTTGCCTCCCCGCTTTCAGGGGCCGGTGATAATCTAAACTTCACAAAATTTTTCAATTGGATAACCAAATTTGAAAAAGAATGATTTTGTCTAAAGCTAAAGCATTTCCCATTTTCCCCAAATTTTCATGAAAGCATAACAAAATTTGGAATATTTTCAGGCCAAAGATCCTCAAGCAAAAGAAAAGATTCACGCACGCCCTTGTGACGCCACATCACTGACCGGCATTTGTTTTGGGGGAAGGGGCTAGTATGATTTTCTTAGTGAACGATGGACCCATTGAACAGTGGACCTTTGACATACACCCGATTTGGCTTCGGCCTTGGTGATCAGGAAACATAGCAGAGGAAATGCAAAAACTACATACAGGGAAATTTTTATTTAGAGTTCTTAGATTGTTTTTTTGTAACTAAAAACTTAGTTTAGATTAAAAAATTTACAAAAAATAAATTTAGCTTTAGAAAGGCACACGCTGCCTTGGGATTTTTATGAATTTCCAGGAACTTTGACTTTTATGTCTCATTAAAAAAATTTCCTGATTTGGTATCTTTAACCATATTCCTCTTTGGATGGACAAATATGACGCTTTGAGACAATTCAGCTTTTACGGTGCAATTTTTAACTTAATGATTGTTGTTTCTTTTCGCTATTTTTTCTTCTTCCCTGGCGATTACCCGGACCGACTGTGGCCCCAAGTACTTCAGTTCCTGCCCCAAGAGCTCCCTCTGCCCCAAGATCGACCAAAAGCTGCCCTAAATCGGTAGGTCTGGCCCCCGAGGCTGCCCTAACGAGATCTCAAGGCCGAAATCTGCCACGTCTGCAGACTGGGTCATAGGGATAAGATGTAAATCAAGTTTTTGGCCATTACATCTGAACAAGTAAAGATAGAGCAAAAACAACTTAAACTGTATGAATCCTTGCAGCAAGCTTCAATCTAGTGATATATAATTTTGACCTTGCTAGGTCAAATCAAGGATTTGACCTCTGACCTGGAGGTCAGGTCAGGATCAAATTATATAAATGCATATCATTAGGAACCGCAAAGCTTTCAAGGCGAGTAGCTAATGCAGCTAAAATAAACTCTCTATCACCATCCAAGTTACTGAGTTATATTCAGTAAAAAGCATTTTTCCATGTATATCCAATGGAGAGGTCATGCCTTGTACCTGACCTTAGGTCATCGATATAAAAATACCAGAATACATTTTGGAGAACTCGGTGGGTCCTTTATGTGATATGGAGTTTCAATTGGATAAGTTTACCATCCTGCTCCAACTTTATGCTGTCTTTTAAACTTTTTTAGGGTCAGATCATTTGACCTGTACTGGTAGCCTCGACTCTGAGATGAGCCTAATCTTTAAAAATTTTCTACTTGTTAGAAGTTGTAAAAGTGATGAGGGAAAAGGTATTTCAAGTATGGCGTGGTGCTACACATCCCCGTGTTTCTCTAGTTTCAAACTGAGGGGGCGGGTATCCGCCCCCCTCAATGTGTGTTAAGAACTGTGTAAAGTTGACGTAGAAAGACAGTGATATGTAAAGGGGAGCTACTTCTGTTATGAAAGTACAGTGGGTAGACCTACCATGTTTGTAAATATGAGGAATACTTTGTGCTATTTGTAAATATGACAAATACTGGAGCATATAAAGTTGTTCAGGAATATTTGTATCAGCATGATCTGCAGCTAAAGAAGTGGTAAATACAGTTGACAAGAACAGTGGTAAATACAGTTACATATTCAGTGCACTAATTTCAGTAAGAAAATGTTTAAAGGGGAGAGACAACTCAGTGTTTCATGAAGTAGCTAAACAGGTAAAAACATCTCAGATAGTGAAGCAGTTTGGCTGTACAAATTTGGTTAATGAATTTTGCATGCATGCATATCTGCTCAGTAGTGGCACATTCATCGTGGCACCATCGGCTTACCAACTGTGGGCTCCGCTATACTTCAGCTGGTGGTCATTAGCTTTGTGGCTGAGGTCCTCACCCCTGTGGGGCAAAGGTCAAGCTCGTTCTTAGTTCAGGGGCCAGCTTCCAAGTGTGCGGAGGCCTTTGGCTTTCGGCTGGGAGCCCCATTAGCCTCCCAGCTTGTGATCCAGAAACTTTCTGGCTGTGGTCCTACAATTATTCTAGCTGGAATGTCACACCGGCCTTCCAGCACGGCCCATCAGCTTATTTCGGGCAAGGGGCCCATCAGCTCATTGCTGGAGCCCCATCCGATTTAAGCTGGGGGTCCACTTAACTCCTGCCAGAGCTAAGTGACCAACTTTCTTCTTCTGACCCCACCTTCTGTTGTTCGCCCCGCTCCCCATTCACCCCAAAGAACCGGCAGATTGGCTAGGAACATTCTCGGCCTACATATTCCATGTAGCAAAACAAGCGAACCGGTCACTCGGCGTCCTGATTCAATCTTTTCAAAACGCCTCAGACTGAAAATTTTGAAAGAGCTGGGACTTCTTACGGCCTGTTACGCTAACGTCCGTTCTCGTCTGAGTATTGCTTGCGGGATCTGGGCAGGTGCGACCAAAATTCCTCACGGTGTGCCAGTTGATCAGTGTTCAGCTTGTTGAGTTTGTTGATAGCTTGTTCTAACTTATGTGCACAATAAGCTTATGCCAACTTATCAATTTGAATTGAGAAGCATGCAACACAGGGATCTTTGAACTGAAACTGAATATCCCAGTAGGGGTTTCTTAAACTGTTCTCCCCAAGACTTTATTTCAGTTCAAAACCCCACTAAAAACAGAACACTGCCAAGGTCTGTGATGTCAGGTCCTGGGACTGGCACCCTGGGTCCCCAGCTAGAATATCTTCAATTAAATCTAATTTGTCCCCCAGCTATCGTCCAAAAAGGTTATTGCTGCTAAATTGAGAAAAGTACAATGAGGCAAAATTCGTTAAATTCTTTATTCATGAGTGCAAACTCTTCTTGTCAGCAGCGGAATTAAGATTGTGTGGCTCTCTATGTTTGCTGTTCCAATACTTAGCCCTTCCTCAGATCAGAAAACTACACTTTTAACTCTCCTCAGAAGGGATTTTTTCTTGTGAGGGTTCTTTTGGTGCTGAGGGGGCCACCACCCTGGGGGCTCAGGGAAAAGCGCTTCCCCCAACCAAAATATTGCATCTGCTGCCACTGGCCCAGTTAGACTAGAAAGTCTTTCCTTCTATCACTGAAATCTAAATTTGACTATCAGCGTATTCTTGGAAACTGAAATGGGCGGGCTATATGATCCGCACTGGTTGGTGCTCCCCTAAATCCAAATAAAAAACAATCAACAGTCTACAGATACCTGGGACTATAAAGCTGTTCGATTACCATGCTGGCCACCCTGATAGTGCATATGACTCCATTACAGAATGACAAGAGGTAGAAGAAACAAACGTCGTCATGGAGGGCAAGAAGGAGGAAGAATGGAAACTTGCTGGGAAGGGCAAGGAAGAGGGGAAGAGGAAGGATACGGAAAAGATGGAGGAGGGACAGGCAGAGGAGACTGTGGATGCAGAGGCTACCCTCCCACGACCCTACTTCCCTCCAGTGAAACGGGAAAAACTTCAAATGGTGTGGAAGTCCGAAAGATTTCAGTCCCTGCGCACAGGGTACGTGGCCATTAACTTTATATAGTAGAGGAATTGGCAAGCCTAGTCTGTGGCTCTATGCCGTTGTCAAGAGTATCTTAAAAATATCGGAAACATTTTATGTCAGCACCGTCACTTGTGCCGGAGAAAGTGCAGTAAAGGGGAATGTGGCACTTAATGAGATGATATTTGAGCTGAGACGGCCGGAAGACACCATATCTGCAAAGCTTCTTGTTAAGACCTTCATCCGTTGCAGAACTACCATTTGCAGAGAAATAGAATGTGCTGGAGAGCGGCATCCATCCTCGGCGGCCGTGCGCAGCAGTCACCGAACAGCTTGGCGTTGGCCGTCAGGCTAATTAGGAGCAAGGGTTGGGAGGCGTGGAAAACAGTGCGCTCAAAAAGAAGTACGCCCATGAAGTGCTGTTGCTGCGCTAAACGTAAGTTCCTAAGATTTCCGTAAACATAAACCAGAGGATTGGATTTTCGGTATACTCTCTAACGTGGTTGATAGCTCAGTTCAAATGCCGTAAGTTAGTCAGTATTCCTAACGTATCGTATGTCATCTCTAGTAACGTAAATAGGGTGTCTGGCCAATATGACCTGACCAATTATGCACTTTCTTCGTGTGACGGTCTCTTTTTTGCAAGCGTCAGCAGCCAGTTGTGTGGAAGTTCCATGGTTGTATAACGCACTGTTCCCCTTACAGATACACACCTTTGAAAGAGAGCTGGATGAAGATCTTCACACCCGTTGTAGAGCAACTCCAACCCTTCAGATTAGGCTTTAACTCTGAAGAACAGGAACGTCGAGATACGGGTAGGAGCCTCGAGAGGACATTATTTTGAAATATTATTGCTGAACAAGCGGAATTCGAACAGAAAAATCAAAATGCTCTCGTTGTATATGGTAATGATAATTAGTGTCTAATATTCATGTTATAATTCTTTGGGCCTTTGCACAAATGTTCTTGTCCTTTCCAGCGCACCACTCAATAATCTTTTCCCTGTCACAACGAACATTTATGGGATCACTTTTTCTTTTGCGCGCCGTTTAATTTTGGCTTTCTTTTGTATGCGCAGACTGTTGTATCCGCAACTCTTCATACCCATATTGCACCCCGTGTCTCAAAGTTATTGACTTAATATTTTACTTAGTAGTGGGGTATCGATTTTTTAAAGCGTTGTCACTTCGCCTGGTCCAGTTTAACGAGCCTGGAGTAAGGTAGACCTTTTAAAGTGTCGGGAATATTCCGAGAAGGATGGATCATTAGGTGTTCCAAATGTGGCGGTGGTGCTCTGCGCATCGCCATCTCTCGGACACCTGGGAAAAACTCGGGGGATGATGTTCAGTGACGCTCCCCTACATCAGGGATCGCGAAGCGGGTTAGTCTTTTCTATCAGATTGTTGCCAAGTTAGGCTAGTCAGAAATAAGCAGCTGACGAAGGTCGCAGACTTCTAATCCAACAGTTGTTGTGTTGCTATCTGTTTTTTTGGGGGAGGGGGCCATGAGAATTTATGGCAGAGGCCTGCAACTTTTAACGATCAAAGGCATTGAACTCCTTATGATCTTCCTGTACTGGCTTTGAATCATTTAATCCCCTGGATATCTTTTTATTCTGGTTGAATTTTTACCTTACATTCTCTCACCCTCCATCTCTTAACACGCGCATTGACGGGGGTCCGAGCCACTCTTCGCTTTGACGGGGGAAGGCGGGTACCCCCTAAGATCTCGGGAGAACCACGATAGGTAGCGAAAAAAACGGTAAACAATATTTGAAAAATATATTGATTAACTGGTTGACTAATATTAACTAATATATTGATCTAATTGGTAAACTCCATCAAAAATATTTGAACCATTTTTTGTCAGGTCACATTTGACAACACGAGAGGTCATCAAACATGCCATCATAGGGGATAACATGTAAATTAAGGCTTTCGGCTATTACATTCTAAACAAGTAAAGGTAGAGCAAAACGACTTGAACTATATGAATCCTCGCAGCAAGCCGAATCGAATGATAGTATAATTTGACCTTGCTAGGTTAAATCCAGGATTTGACCTGACTTAGGTCAACATTATATAAAATGCATATCATTAGGAACTCGCAAAGACAGGGCAAACCTAATGCATGGTGCCAAAATAAACGCTCTATCACCATTTGTTACTGGGTTATTCAGTAAAAACATTTTCCCCATGTATTTCCAATGGAGAGGTTATGTCCCATGCTACCTGACCTTAGGTCATCGATATCAAAAATACCGAACATATTTTGAGAGAACCTCATTGGGCCCATTATGTGATATGAGTTTTAACCGATAAGTTCTGCTTTGCTCCGACTAATGCTTTCTCTTACACTTTTTTGAGGTCAGGTCATTGGACCTGTACTGGTGACCAGACCTGAGATGACCTAACTTTAAAATTTTCACAGAAGTTGTTAAAATAATGATTGAAAAGGT